>JAADKR020000019.1:5752227-5767618 GCA_011763505.2 Lythrypnus dalli
CAATGGGGCACAGCTTTATTTGGTTACGCTCTGGGTTCGGCAACTGGGTTTTCAACTCCTCTAATCTTGAGTCATCTAAAAAAGAAAAAAAAAACATTAATGTCTGAGAACAGCCCAAAATAAATTGAGGCAGTTGATCAATCTTGGACTTACCAACAGAAGAATTGCTATTCTGTAGTTCCTGGTCTGAAACATGGATTTTAACTCCCGATCGGGGCAAAAAGACGGGCACCTTGACGTCCTGCAGAATTTTGACTACACCTGCCCGGTCAGTGCTGCCCTGGATCCCGTATGTCTGAGCATACAGGTTTGCTCCTGCCAATACATAGTCCATGTGTAGGTCCTAGAAAAAATACAGTAATAAGAATTTACCTTGTAATGTCAATTATAACAAGTTTTTCAAATATAAAACCCAACTTACATTACTAGTGCTAAAGTCAAGAGGATGTGGGCATCGCTTTGGTCCAGACCAGAAGGGGGCACCAGAGCTCGTGAGCTGAAACACAAACACATGGTTTTAATCACTGTAATGTACTTTTTCACTGATGAAAATGTGCCTGTCATTTTGATGGATCCATCTGTCCAAAGGTAATATTTGGGGTATCAATATTCCATACACAATGGTTAACAAATAAATGTTTTTTTTTTTTTACATACAAAAGTTGTGAAACCAATTTACATTTATTCAAAAAAACAAAAAACAAACAAGACCCAAAGTTTTACAAAGTTTTCTCATCAAATGGACATTCACTCCAACAGGAGCACTGGTACAGACATTTATCCCCTCAGCCCACACTGAACACTCAGTGTGAGAAGGTGAGTTGAACTCATGTACAGCCGGGCTGCATCAGTATTAGCATGGCTGAATCATCACAGGAGATCTGCTTGGATTGTAAATGCAGTAAATACAGTGTAAATGCAGTGTACCTGATCTGGAGGGAAGTTGTGCAGCAGTTGGCGGATGTTGTTGCTGTACTGACACTGCCAGTGGTTGCGTGCCCAGGCCACACAGTCGGCCCAGCTGTGGGGTCTGTCTGTGACCAGGGTCTTGTAAACAGCATCCAGCACCTCCACAGGCTGGGCACCGGGAAGCTTCAGAGTGCGCTCCATGAACTTGGGGTCCCTGTGAAAAAAATCATCCTTATAAGTGCACTGCAAAGCAACAGTTCAGTAAACAAACAAAACGTCCACATACGTGAGGTACTGCATGACATTTTCTGATGGTTGCTTAAACAGTCCTTCAAACTCATCACGTGCCCACTAACAGGAGAAGAAAAACAAATGTTACAAAAGCCCTTAAACATTTTCTGCCAGCTTGTGTACACATTTTCTGACCTGTAGTGTGTGTTCAATTGCATTGGGGAAATTCTTGAGGGTGCAGATGGGGATGGACTTTTCAGGTGGATCCTGGCTGGAGCTGTAGGACTCCGTGAGAAACGGGATGACAACCTGGACATTGCCTTTTGTGCCCAAAGTCCCAGATTCAAGCAGGGGCTTACGGTAGTAAACACATCTTCTGTCCATGTACATGCCTGTTCACAGATCAAGAATAAACATCACAAAAAAGGTCTTCATTAGTCATGTTTAAAGATGAAGTCACATACGGGCGTCGACGTTGTCAAGTGCATTGGCGACTCCGTCCAAACTCTCAAAGAAGTCGTCGTCGTAGACCCTCTCAGTGTCTGGGCCCACTCTGTTCTGGTGCCCTGTGATTCTGATGGAGGGGTTCATCTGCTTCACGGCTGCAGCTGCTGTGTCACTCTTCATTTTCTGCATAACATTCAAATGGGAAGCGCTTTAATAATGGTCCACAATGCACAAGACTGACTTAATGTTAAACAGTGGACTAACCGTGACATCTGAGGGTCTGAAGAGGAACTGTCTGTTCAAATTGGATTTTTCAATGGTGTCCATGTCTGTCACAATGACCTCTCCGTCTCCACCAGCGAGTCCAATCATGGCAAAGTTTTTCAATAACTCACAGCCAATGGCACCAGCTCCCACCTAATATGACAAAAGCTGTAATACAGACACTTTTCACCAGAATAAATGTTCAAGAGGTGAAGCCTACCAGGAAGTAACGCTGCTTGCCAAGAGTCTCTTGCATCTTTGAGCCAAAAACTGCAATTTGTCCATCATAGCGACAGTTTTTCTGCAATTTCAACATAAATCATTAATTTTTGGCATCGTGAGCTGAATCTACAATTTTGCACTTTATCTCTACTTACAGGTGCACACTCCTCCTCCGTGAGGGAACCTCCCTCTTCACACAGGCACTCCAGGGCATCAAAGTACAGCCACTGCATTATTGGCATGAACTTTCCTGTGCAAGCCTAAAGAAACATGAGAAAAAAAAAAAACAATTAAAACTTACTGATGTATTATGCTCCAACATCCTAAACTATAAAGGTTTTGTACAATAATTAATAAAGGAATATTTTATACATATCATCTTGTACGAGTGTTCCGTCACTGACCTTCATGACTTCCTGAGCGGCCAGGCCCCCGATGAAGGCATTGACCGGGGCCAGGTCTCCGGCAGACACATACGACAGCTTTTTAATGAGAGCCTCGTCCAGCTCCTCCACTTTGGCGGACCCTGTCTGTGCAGAGTTTATCTCTGAGGCCAGAGTGAAGAGCTCTCCCCCATCAGCCTAACAAAATATGGAAATTAGCAACAATTCTGACAGGGAAAGGGTGCCTTATGATACCAGGACTGGCAGGTACAGAGCTAAAACGAGTGTGATTTACCTGACCCCAAGGAGTTGGAAGACGGCCATGTTTTTCCTGAAACGCATGAAGAGCCTGAAAGCCAATGTGCACTTGTCCTGGGCGCTCAAATTTGGCAAAGTCTGTCATCACAAACTCTGGCTCAGCCATGGAGGATGAAATGGATTTCTGTAAGACACCCAAGTGTAAAATGAATTTCAATGGCACTGAAGAAAAGATCATTCATGAAACAAACACTTACAAAGGAAATCTTCTTAGGCATTTTGACCTGAGAGACTATGCCTCCTCTGACATAGTCTGAAAACCCTGTGGTATCACATATACCAAAGGTGTACGGACCTGTGCAAAAAGAAAGATTTAAAAAAAAAAAAAAAAATTATATACAGCATTGATCCCAAATTAGTATTTGTTTTTTTAAAGACTTACCAAGAACTTTGATTTCAGTGGGCTGGCATCCGTTGAGCTCTGTCATACCCTGAATTTCAGTAAATGTCACATAGTCTCCACTCTCAAAACCATGACGAGCCTCATCAAGACAGGTCACCACTCCCTGACCATCCTGTAAAACAAAGCTCTTTAACGCCTGACACAAACTTAATCTATAAAGTTTTAAACACAAGGTACTAACCTTTGTGATCATGGAAATCATGGCACTCAATGGCTGCTCACCATTTGTGTCATACACTATCATTTCATCGCTGAAGTCACAAAACAGCTGACTGCAAAGACAGAGTCCTTTTAGAAACGCATTTGAAATATCCAAATTGTCCATTGAAGGCACTGACGCTTACCCAAAAAGACCACGCGTGTCTGCAACAATGAACTTGATGCCTTTGCTGTGACAGAGCTCTCCCAGACGGAGCTGTTCCTCTGAGGAGGAGTTTGTCAAAACCACCACCTGCAACAAAAGTGAACGTCAGCATTTCAAAATGACAAAAGAAAGATGGATCCAGTATCAAGTCAGTTTTACCTGGAATTTGGTGAGGAAGTCCTCAGTAATAGCTCCAGTATGAGAAGAGACAGGGACATAGTTATTGAGCTCAGCCAAACGAGGCTGACTGACTTCTGCCCTGTTCTTTCCAAGGTCCTCTTCTCGAAGGTAGAACTGTAAAAAATAACAGTAGAATGTGTTACTCCTCTAATTTTCTGATAGTACGTTCAACAAAACCATGACAATAGCGCAAAAACAATACTCGAGCACAGACAATGGCTCACATCATTAGACCACAAAGGTTATTGGTTTGAGCCCAACTCCATCGACAGATGCATCTTTGCCTCCACAAGCTTTTTGGTGAGGTCCTGTTATAGGCAAATAAGTGTCCTTGTTCTAGAGCCGTCCTGGTGTCACTCTGGTTCTACACATCTGCACAATACTCAGGTGCTCAACATGTCACATATCGCTTTCTATTTTCCTGCTCTGTCCGCGGGTTGGCAGCACAACGCAGGTGGCGCTCGAGGTCTCAACCTCGCCCCAAAAAACTGGAGAACTGCCCAAAACACAGACAGGTGTGACAGGAATTTCCAGCCAGAGAAGGCTCCAAGCACAGGAACAGTCCTGAGAGGAGATGCAGTGATGAATCACTTTAGTCTGACTGAACTCGCGTGGATTTGAATAATCGAACTGAATTCAATAGCTCACCGCACTTCACACACTTTTAGAAATCTACAAATGTACAAAGCTTGGTGATGATCTATTCTTGTAAAAAAAAAAAAACAACTCAATTCACAATTAAATCTACTAAATGTATTTCCATCAGTCGTCAATCTAGGCATTTTGACAGCACTGAATTGGATCATATTTAATGACTGGATTGGGCCAATCCACCAAAAGACTGTCATAGATCTACTATTATGGATCTGCAGGGGCTCCGTCTGCAGATTTACAGCTGCTTTGCTGCTAAAGCTAATGACAGAAGTTTGAGCGCTCTCTGAGGATGCTCACCAGCCACTAAAAACAGGCCTGCTCGAGACCAACTTTTTCACTACTCACACTTGTGCATCCCATTTTTTTCCATTTGGATACAAAGACAAACACAGTTGCGTTGCATACACAAATTTAGTTGGTCCAAAGGCCGTTCAGTAAACAGGCCATTACTTTTGGTAAACACATCTGCACACGCCCTAATAACTGAAGCGTGACGGCTCGTCAAGCTACTCCAGTGCTTTATCAGTAAAAGATGTTTTTGTGTTCTAAAGTCTGAAATCCTACCCAGCCAAAGGCAAGCGCAGAAGACGAGTAGGTATGAGGGTAATTATGAACAAAGCAGAGAACTACATACTCCCAGCAGAGTGCACCTGTATGGCAGGGCAAGTATTATTTTCGGTTGATTTCACTTCCCCTGGGTCTGGGAGGTGGATATCAAAAGCCTGTCCTCTCCCACCTTTTTTCACTTTAACTTCCACATTCACATGAATGACTGTTTGATTCATGCTTGGACAATTACAAAGACTTTCTGGTTGCAAAAATATGGAATTCTGCATTTTCTATTTTAGCCTTATTGCTCAGTCTTATACTAATGCCATTTTAAACATTATGATTTTCTTATTATTATTCATTATTAATAATGTTATTATCACTACATTTATACCGTTACAAGAGGGAATACAAAAACATCAATCGGGAGCTCGAGGATGAGACTAGAATGATCTCCAACTCATTTCCTGTCCCACACCCAACAGAATTAATCCCCATCCCGTCGTGCTCCTGCACATTCAGGCTCATAGACCAATAGCAGCCCACACAAGTGACTATTGAAATGATAAAGGATACTAGTGCTCTATAATAATGTTGTTCAGGCAGAGCTGCAGCAGCATTCATTCACATGTTTATTGAAAAATATAGACCTCTAATAGACTGCCATTGACATTAAGCAAGACATGCCCTAAATTAGACATTGGCTTTACAATAACACAGAGAGGGCACATGCTGTTAAATGTGGGTCAGCTTATGGTGAGCAGGAGAGTGGGGGCGGACACCAGATTTCAATGACAATCAAAAAGAATGAATAACTGACGCAGTGTTGGCCAAGTATCTCAAACAACAAACACTACACACAATTACAAAAACAAAACATCTACCTGTGAAGATAGGTCTCTCCATTCTGCTACGCCTTCATCGTGCACAGTGACACTTCGAACACCTCCCAGAATCACGTTCTTCGCGATCTCCACACCAAGTCCTCTCATACCAGAGATCAGGACATTGGAGTTCTGCATGCGTTTCATCGCTTCATGGCCCAACACATAGCTAGAGAAGAGAGGAAAAAATATATTTACACATTCTATAAAGAAAAGGTTACAAAATATTTAGGACTTACAGTTGTCTGGAGTACAGGCCTTCATCAATCTCAGCATCATTGCCATTTTTAGCCATGCCCTTAAGAAAGATAAAAGAAAACGATTACATTTCAATATATGCATTTCATACTGACATTTTAATGTAAGAAATGCTTGTTTACGTTGGCAGGTGTATGGGACAGATCAGTTCTGACGGAGTTAGAGGAGGAGCAGTGGGATCCCGTCTTCGTCTCTGTTCCTGACAAGCGACGCTTCTTGGACAGCGGCGAGCTGGACATCTGCAAATCAACAAAGCATGTTTAGATCAATGCAAGCTATACCAATATATAGGAACATATTACACATACTAATACTTCAATTCAATTGTTGCCTGACAATCTGTTAGGGGAAATCATGACCTAAAAGTTTACTTTACATTTACTACATAGGTTTACAAAGAAGAGCAAGGCCAAATGCCCAATCCGCTTCATTACAGAATGAAAGGATCTAGTCTAGGGAGCAGCTGGGCTGGCCTTGGGCCAAAAACAAAGCTGCTAGAAAAAAAAAACTCCAAAAAAAGGGAAACCCCACGATCACAAGTACTTCTATATGTTGAGAGACAAAGGGGCACACTCAAGCACTGCCTTTGTTGAAAGTCCTGCTGTGTTCGTGAAGCCAGCACAAAAACAGCTGAATCATTAAAACTCCATTGCAGTAAAACTCCACATCACAGCAGTGGCAGGTATTGACACAAGGAGACGCAGTGTAAAGGAATGTTTCTGAGTAAAACAACACATAAGAAGCCATTAAGGCTCATGTAATGATCACGGTATGAATAACTATTGTGAAGCAGAGGGAGAAGCAGACCGCAGTCCCTCAGCACAAAGTGAACAGCGACATCTATTTCCGCATTCAAACCTGCCGAGGAACCGGTGACATTACCCTGATGAATTCAGGACTTTGGACACAAAATGACGACGAAACAGCTGTCAATAAACGCTAAACCAGTCGGAGAACGGCACAGTACAGTGCGACATTATCTGCAAAGGAAAATGAAAGCATCCGGCATGATACAGCAAAGCACCATGTCGAAACATGCCTCAAAATGACAGTGACTCCCAAAGCCTCTGAATGTTTCCCGATCAGAAACACTGTATCGAAAAGCAGAGATGAAACCTGTCAGGACCTCTCTGTGCCTCTCATCAGCTAAAGTGATTTGGCCAGAACACGTATTGCACATGAATAACTCAAGCAGACAAACACTCGACTCCCAGTCAATCCATTAGCAGCACACTGGGCCTAGGCCTGCGATGCCCAGTGCGGAACAACTTTGCAAAGCTAGCACTGAGCTGAGCCTTTACCTGCTCGGAAAACACGGGAACGCGTTTATTTCCACACATCGGCACAACTGGCCCTTAGTGTTACATTAGAAAACTCTGGCAGCTCAATCACAACTTTACAAGCCTCCATTAAACAGATCGAGGAAGCGAAAGTGCAGCTATTACACTCGTGCTTCATTGATTTCTCTATTCTTACCAATAATCCTTCCCGGTCCTTTACAAACCCCGAAGCCGCTCCCCAGTCGCTGCCTTTACTTCGGAGAGACGAGTGAATATTTCGACAAAAACACCCCAGTGGCCTGCGCGAACGAGGTATCGAGATGATCCGCTGTATATAATGTCGAGTCACTATGTACTTGTGCCTTCTCCAACGCAATTGCGCTGCTGGCTTTGCGACTGCAGACGGGAACAAAACCAAAATGGCAGATGGGGAGAAAGGGGCGGAGCCTCAGTGACGCAGGGGACGCACGCTTCCCCTGCCAACCCCGCGCTGATTGGCCACAACGGGGGCTCAGACGCGCTAGTCCCCGCCCCCTTCGCAACCAGAACATACACGCCGTGATCTGGTCCACGGTACAATGAGTTTTTGCTAGAAGATACTGCAAAACTAAACACGAGATCCTGATGCTGGGGCTTTTGGGCAGAATCAGAATAGTGTCAGGGTTAAAATAATAATAAAATATAGTGCGTATGACAAACAATTACATCTACAACAATGCATAACAAAGACAATTGTAAATTTCTATTTTTCTGGATGCAACAATACACAACCCAACATCAAAAGCCATAACAAATATAAAAGGAGCCTGGCCTAGTTTCCCAACAATCCAATATGTACTTTAAGTGTTTTTGCGAGTGACAGATGAACATGTGAGGCAAGAGAATGAGTTGACCTAATTGAAAAAGAATAGGAGCACCCAATATTCCAAATAATGGCAGTTGTTGGGGACATCTCTGGTTGTGATCCGTGATGCTGAGTGTCTGGGCCCTCAGTCAAACAGAGGTGAGGGGTGAGCATGCCTTGCAGGAGGAGTATTGGGGGAGGGGGGTGCCTGCCAATTGACAAAGGCCCCTGCAAGAGTGGGCCGCATAAACACATGTCGCATGAACCACTTGTTTCCAAAACTGAGCATTTTCTCTTGACTTGCACAAACCAAGCAGTCCAGTGTCTTGTTATATAGGATCTCTCAAGAACAGAGAGTCCCCAGATTGATTAAGAATACATAATATACAATGCAACCAGTTTTCCACCAAACAAAATCAGCTATTACAACAAAAAGCCTTAGCTGATCCTTGTTTCATTATAGCAGGCATTAAATCAAACCATGCTCCAGTGCAGACCGTTATCAAGTAGCCCTCAGCGGTACGTTAACGTTTGCAGCCATTTAGCACAAGAGGCACGAAGAAAAATGTGTTGTGTATGTTTTATCAAGATCTTAAAGCCCCCAAAAAGTGCAAACGGCAGTGTGCGTTATAAGTTAAGCGGCCGTGTTTTTCTGTTTATGGCTGGTCATGACGTACTTTGTGAAATTTGCCAAATACCGAGACAAACCATCAAATTTTCATATGAAACGATTGCGTAGTTGTTAGCTGCAGTTAGCTCTTAAGCTATGTAGCCTCCGACCAGTGTTTCCTTCTTGTGCCGCTCTGTCGGTTAGCCACATAGCGTTAGCCGACTAGCCGAGGCTAACGTGAACTAGAGCGTATCACATACAAGAGTGTAGAAACTTACCACATCCGATATTTACCCGGCCTTTTCTGTAGTATTAAAACGGGTTGGATTTGAAGGCTTGGGTTTTGAGGCTGGTAGGAGTTTACAGTGAGGATGTGTAAGTGTGTGAGGCTGGCGGGCTCAGAGTTTGTGCGCTGGACGACTGCCTGCTGCCCGGCTGCTCCCCAACCGCTTCCCCTCACTCTATTTCAGCTGAAGCAAAGCAAAGCAGCAACATGTGCACGTTACAGGCGAGACCATTCTGCCGCTTTAGGGGGGGCGGCGACAGCATTCTCACACAGGCTATCAGCAAACACACATGTTACTAATAATGTGACATAATGAAGACACATAGAGCGCCATTTAATATGACACAATGTAAAGAAAATCATAATATTCTAAACTGGTTAATCATTTATAATTACATCTAACGCGTCACCCCCATAAACTGTCCGCGAAACCGCTGGAGACTCAAAGTTTGCCGGGAATTGTAGGCTTCCAGCATAACTGTATTAACAGATCTGCTTCAATCGTCTCTAATCTAAAACACACACACAACAAGCACCTTCACCAGCATGTTCCATTTTATTTTAAAGAAGCAAACAACGTTTACAATGGGCACAAGGTGCATGATAATGGAATATGAAGACGATGAAAGCAGAGACACTACACAGACAGCTTTTTCCCAAAATACTTAGGCTATACAAAATGCTTATCAAAAATAAACACAATGACATAGGAATACAATTGAGCAACTTGACATTTAAATTGGACTGTTTTGTGCTTCTCTCTTATGCATGTTATTGCAAAGCTATTTACAAATAGGCAAAATATAGCCAATCTATATATTTTAATTTCAGTCAGTGTCCTTCCTCTTTGAATTGATTACGTAGCCTATAAAAGTATAATGAGGAGAGTGATATACAGTGCATTGAAAAGCTACATGTAGAGAAAGGTTAACACAGGTAACAATCAACAATATGTTGATAAAAAGTCATGAAGACTGTGAGACTGGATGGGGCATTTACAATTAGTAGGATACTAAAACATAACACATTCCCATTGTGCTACTGAGAATACCACATCTGTGATGAGGACATCATGCACATGATAATAAATGTAGATGTACAATTTTCGAGCAAAAGAAAAGCTCCCTTGACTACAGTCCTGCATGAAGCTGACCACCACTGCACAGATTTATTATGTTGCAATGTAAGTAGTCCATAAATCTTCAGTTACAAATCATCAAATGCTGCTGTGTGCTGTGGCTCAGTAGCCCCTGCTTGGTCCAGCTCTTGGGGACTGGCTGTTAGCTGCACCCCTCTGTCTGTCTTCTGGTTCCTGTGCAGGAGCTGTGGTGTGTGTAGGAGGTGATGGAGGAGGGTAGGAGGGGGGTGGAATATTGAGGCGAGGCTGGGGAGGCTGTGAGGGTCTGGGGGAACTGGGCAGAGGTGGAGGGGCTCTAGAGGTGGCAGGAGATGCATGTGTGCTCCGGGCCACACGGGCCTGTTCAGCCGGACAGTCACTGATTTGCTCCAGCAATGAGGGCATATCTCCCTCAATCTTCTCCAACACAGCTGCCATTTGCTTCTCAATCTGCTCAATCACACTGTCCATTTGCCAGTCAGTTGTGTGTGGCAGTCCAGTCCCATACATCCCAATCCCTGCACCACCTGTATAGAGGGAACTACTATATGGATTTGCAAAACTTGTCATCTCCATTCCGACTGTTCCCATTTCAGGGCTATATGGTGTTGCATGACGACCCAAGCTGGCTGTACTACCGATAGAATAGCACCCTGGTCCTGGAGCAGGGCCTGCTCTTGATACATTGAATTCAGCACTATACCTGTCTGTTCTTCTCGCCTCTCTCTCTCTTCTAACTAAAGGACTCGTTTCACCCCTTAATCTGACCTCTCCTACTCCAGTCACTGTTGGGACTGGTGCCACTGACCTCTCAGCCACTGCCTCTGGGAGCTGTGTCTGACACCAGTTGCCCCCGTGGTCATCCCTCTGTGCAGCAGATGTTTTCTCAGGTGTGACTGTGACACTGACAGGGCTGGGGCCTGCTGGTGCTGTGCCAGTCTTACATTTGTTAGCGAGGTCGGGGGAATGGGAAACATGCTGCTTGTCAACATTAGCATCTAAGCTTTCTGACACTCTGACACCATTTTGACTGATTTTTTTGCTTCCATCATCGACCATTTTGTCCTGGGCAGTTTGAGGTGTTACATCTGATTGATTCTGCTGACACATAGGTTCCTTCAGTTCTGATGGGGATATACCCACTGTTGGACCTATACTTGTGGTGGTCCTGTCTCCTATCATGTCATGATCCAAACCCACTGGACTGTTTTCTACTGTCACCTCCAAAGACACGCTACTGGAGGTTACCCCTCCATCACTCATGCCCTTATCTCCCTCCTCACTGGTCCTCTGGGACTCCTCCCCTGCCTGAACCTCAGCAGAGCTGTCAGTCAGAGCCTCTGGGTTCTTCAGCCGCTGCATGAATGTTGTGACCCGAATTGCTTTCTGCAAGGCACACAAAAGACACAGAAATACATTTTTAATATTACAAAAAAAGATTAGTCCTCTGGTTCCTTAGAAAATTGAGCAGAGCTTATGAAATAACATGTTGAACATATTGCATTGGAACAATGGTTTGTCATCATGTTATTGAGTTGCAGTGTTGTTTAGAACAGTGCAAATTAGTTAACGCCATTTTAGGAGATATTAAATAATATACCCCACATAAAATGCATCCTCCACCCTCATTTATGTTCAGCTAAACTACAGACAATGTTTTTACAACTTAAAAGAAGCACTCCACTTACCCAATGTGCAAATGTTAACTACATTACCACAACAAACCTTTATTTGGATTATCCAGAAACATTGATTCTCCTGAACTTACACACGAACAAATACATATAAACTACAGAGTAGCTGGATAAAAGCAGCTTCTGTTTAGACTGGGATGAAACCTAAAGGTACAATAAGCAAGGATTTGTTCAAGAGGAATGACACAAAATCTTCACTGTAGTGAAAAAGACCAAAGTGGCCTGCATCCCTTTATCCTTTCTAATTCCAGCCTCCTTATCTGCACACAGCAACAACACATGTAGTGCTATTTGATGATGATTTTATTTTATTTTACTCATCAAATTACATAAGTGCAGACGAGGAGTTAGAAAGGAACAATTGAGAAGGAGTGTGCCACTTTGAGTGTAACCTAGAGCAGAAAGTGGGGCAAAGTGGATGGATTTCTTCTGGGACAAGGCAGTGTGTGACAATGGATAGGAACAGAGCATTGACCAAAAACTCCACCAGCCCAGACATGTTCATTTCATCCTTACTATAAAAATAGGCCGTAAGTCAATGAACCATGCTGTGCAAACTGTGAGTTCTACTCATGCCCTGTCCTTCCACTCTCCCTTACACAGTGAGCTACAATACCTTCAACTCCTGGGCAACACATGAAGAAAGAGAGAAAAGGATTAAAGCTTAATATGTCTCCGTCCTCTGGGTCCATTTTAATGAGAAAAAAGGCATTTAAAATGGTGTTGATGCATGTATGTATTATGGAGATTGTACATGTTTTAGGATTATACACTAGTATAATTATGTATGATAAATAAGAGCTGACATACCCTCCATTTAGCCTTGGCAAAGTTCTTTTCAAACTGGGCACACACTCCATCTTTGAGGTTTTTCTCTGATGCACCATTTCCAGCAATCCTGAACAGGGTTCATACAGATATAAGTGAGGTCCTAGTCACAACTTCAGTGCAATATTTAAATATTGGTAAACTGTAAAAGTGAGACACATACCATTCATGCCACAGTGCGTCCTGTGCTGTGATTCTGAGCATCTGATCCACTTCCATGAGTCGACACACGAGCTCCTTAGCTACAGGAAACATAAAGCAACTGACATCAGAAACACTAAAACCACAAATTACTCAATGTACTAAGAAAAATCTGAGGATCATGAAAATTAATGATCTTTACACATATTGAAAAGTGTGTGTAAAGATCAAATCTAAGTAAGAATTAATTCCAATAAATCCAATTGTCATAATTGTTTCTAATAACAAGCATGAACATGTGAGATTTGGTTGTTGCTAAATTTGTGATTAAACTCATTATCAGTGAATCACGCTTTATTTAACTGTATTTTTCCCAGGGACCCCACACATGCGTGGCTTCACTAAACCTCAGGATAAACGCGGTCGTGTGTCTCCCTCTGGTGGTGCTGCTGCGCACCTGCAGGTGAGATGTCGTCCCAGTATGGAGTGTCAAACTCAAAGTCTCCAGCCACGATCCGACAGAAGATGATGCGATTATGTAAATCCGTGTTTTCTTCCTCTGTTTCGTCATAAAAAGGTGGGTTACCTGATAAACTGAAATGCAGAAACATGTCAGAAAAGTGCATATCTGAATATTGCAGTGATTTACAGAACTTACAGTATATACATAATAACTCCCACAGCCCAACAGTCCACTGGCCTCCCATAACGATGACGAGCCACCACTTCAGGAGCTGGAAAAATACATCATGTGTGTCATCAGAGTGTATGCATTCAAGCAAACATGGAATTTGATTCTGATTTTTCACCGTGACTGGCTGCAAAATGAATTTAATTCTGAGAAAGTAGGTGTAAAACAGTGGAAATGATCTTACCCAGATACTCTGGTGTTCCACACGGTTCTGTAATTGGGCCATTCTCAAATCGAGACAAATAGAAGTCTCTCAACACAACCTTGTTGTGGTTGTTTTCGTTGTAGTACATCAGATTTTCCAGCTGAAAAATAATGACATTTTTTTCTAAAGTGATACAATGTTGGTATGTGTATGTCTATTGTACAATTTCTAACAAATAGATCCACTGACAAAGTGATGTCAAGATGAGATTTCCCTATTCCCCAGAAGAGGGCGCTTCAATTTCATGGCATAAAAGAGCAAGAACTTGTTTTATATAATTTGTTGGTGATGGAGGATAAAGTGCAATCTGCCAGTGCATCTCAGTAGAGTTGAAATATGGTGTTTATTCACACAATAAAGAGCCTTTACTGAGTTTTTAACTCAAGGGTTTTGTGTGTCTACAAAGACTTGTATTTCTTTAAGAAAAGGAAATCTATTTTGGACGTCTTTTTTATTTACATAATGGTGTGACCAACTGTTCAGCTTTGCAGAATCTTACCTTCAGATTCCTGTGAACTATATTGAGGGAGTGTAAGTACGCAACAGCCTCCAACACTTGTCGGATGACGTTGGAAGCATCTCTTTCTGTATAATTCCCTTGGTCCAAGATCCAATCGAAGACATCGCCTCCTGTGGCCCTGAAGGGAATAAAGCCACAACATGAGGAACACAAACAGGTTTAATGAGCACATTCAAGTCTACAGTAGAGCACTAAACCGTATGTGCTACATTCAAATCAGAACACTGCTGTTTTTTACCTTCCTAACAGATGAGCCGGCCCAAAGCCTTATTTCTTTCTACCTTTGGTTCATGTTTCAGTCTTGTATTGATCAGATGAAAGCTACATTTGTTTTAAGTATTGCCTATACATACTGTATGCAGCCCTGGTTTACAGCAATATTTGAAAAACAGAGTTACAAAGGGAATGGCATACCCACTTTTCATCCATTAAGTGCTCAATATTGCTGCACTCGAGTCCTATTTCTATACCCATGTGTGTTTTGAGGATAGCAAAACATTCATTAGAACATTAGAATAGGCCACAAAAGTAGATTCTACCACTTCTACTACAGTTTAAGGAGGTCACTCTAGGCTTAAGTTCCACAATGGTAGAAAACCTCTTAGCTTTGACATGGAAAATAAGAAAAACACACAAAAAGGTGTCTTGAAAGTGGTTTCTAAATAACCAAAACAGCCGTGCCACTTAACATCTATCTCTATTCTTTTTCTGAGCTCCAGCAGGAAGTGAGGATGAAGTGTCACGGACAGGGCACACTCTGTCCATATTGATCCTCTCTCCTCCATAGAGACCCACTTAGGCCAAACAGTGCTTCAGGTGTAATGTAGTGTTACTAAGAGCAAATATAAAATCCAACATCTCGCTCTGACGCTGAGGGCCCGGCCTGAGCACACAGTAATAAGAGCAGGCGCTGGACCTACCCTTGAGCTGATAAATTTGTGTCTGTAAAGGCACATGGAGGAGTTCGGCGCCATTAATATGCACACATACAAACACTAACACTATTATATTATACAAGACACAACTCACAGCTCCTGGACTATGAAGTATTCTTTCCTCGTCTCGTACGTGTCGATCAGCTGGAGGATATTGGGATGGTTCACCCTGGG
>JAADKR020000019.1:6381955-6393125 GCA_011763505.2 Lythrypnus dalli
ATCTACAGGAGTTAATGGATATTAAAAAGGGTCTAAAGTGACCGTAGAGAGCAAGCATCACTCCTTAACTCATCTCCACTTTACTGGGGCTGAGCTCAGCCTGTTGGCTCCTTCTGTTTATGTCACTGGGCTCAGAGACGTAAAACCTACTTTTACAAGTGGACATTGGCACTGAGAGTGTCACTTGTTGAAGTTATATTTTTACATCAAGTCACCAGCATCTTAAAAATATCACACAATGTCATTTTTAACTGGGAAATGGCCTGCCTTTTGGAATCAATTATAACATGCAAATAATTTATTTAAAACTTCTCCGAGGAGAAATACGTCTTAGTAATGTTCTTGTAATAAATTATGCAGGTGACACAGGTGTGTGGTTCAGACTGAAGACAGAACAGATTTTAGTCCTCCAGGAGAAACTTCAATTTAAATGAACTTTGAGTTTAATTGGTCATATATTATGACTCAGTGTCACTCTTTTTCTGAAGATGCCTGCGTTGTAAACAGACAATTCCCCACAGTACAAAGCCAGGCATCTGTCTGCTGATAGAATTAATGTGTAATCTGAGAGTTTATTAATTCATTATACGGCATGCTGTACAGTCAAAAAAGGGGAGAAAATGCAAGGTTACCAGACTGCTGGGCGTCACTTGTCCGTGAATTCATCCAGGGGAAGATTAATCCTGAGTGGCAGATGGTGATGAGATTGCAGCCCCTGCTCCTGGCGTCCATCTTGCCCTTGGTGTGGCACTGACCCGAGGGGAGGAGGGGGCTCTGCAAGGGCTCACCTGGACTCATCCTGGAAATCACATGAGCAGATGAGGTCACGCTCAGACCTGCTCCTTGAGCCTCTTCTCTTCCTCCCCTTTCATTGTAATGCACTTTTGGCACTTGTCCAGGAGCCACAGCCAAACAGTTGCCATGAGCCTGCAGTGGAAGGGCAGGATGCTGCTGGGGGTCCATGGATCAGGCTCCAAAAAATATCTTAAATACAACCAGAAGTCCCTGCCTTAAACCTCTCTGCTCTAATATCGGATTACAATTAACCTGATTGCAAAAAATAAAAAACTCAAGCAGAGAAGAGCAACTTGAACTAACTATAGGGGGAACATTTGAATAATATTTACCAGAAGGGGGCCGTGGTCACGTGTGGCTCTCCTCCAATGGTCGCATCCTGGAGTTGCCAAAGTCCTCCTCAAGCAACTTGGGACTCGGAGACGCTCTTTCCACATCTTCTCTTTCTTCTTCTTCGGCCAACTCTTCTTTTAGCAGACGGCGACTTTCTCTGCCTAGAAAGAAAAACAGCGGAATATGAGGAGACTCCAACAGCAGCGTTTTTTTTCTTTTCGTGAGTGTGTGTCTGGGAGAGAGGGAGCTGGGTTTGTGTGCAGAATTGTGAATGGAAAAGCGTCAGAGCGCGGACACTCAGGCTAAAATGGTTATCCCTTCTTCCCTTTATTTTATTTATGCTTAATACCTGCAACTATGCGAGACTTTATTTGCTTGTGCTGAGATCGCCTGCTGTGTTTTGCCTTTTAGTGGTAACTTGTATTTATGATGACGCGCAAAACGAGCCAGATTACGCACGCGGGGCAATAGTAGTAGTGTGTAGCCTTTTTTTCTTTCTTTTCCTGTTTTTTGCTGATCATGCTTTTAGTGTAAAATGTCAGTTTAATTACGCACACGGTGTTTTTGTATACGCTCATTACTCATAATAAATAATCACATGCATCTTGTCCCCTCACCCCTTTGCTTTAAATGCAACATAAACGCACTCTTTTGCTTATTTTATTTATTTATTTATATTTTACTCGTATTTAACTGTCCTCGTGAAATCGGCGGGCTTTTGCTTAAAAAAATAGCATATGCTTGTAACTGTCTGCAATAGCATCTTAATGGGGTTCACAGGGAGCGCTCAAACAAAGGCTTTGACAGTCATTGCCGCAGAAAGACAAAGGAAGCAATCATTACTGTTTTTTTTCCTCCAACGCCAACATTCAACGCACTTGCATTAATCAGGCCATCACTGTACAGTTGCTCTCAAGTGTCAGTCCATATGCATTATGACGAGGGCACGCATTTTGGCGCAAATCCTCCCTCATGGCATATGTTCTGCATTCAATGGCACGCCCCTTTACTGTTAATGTTAGCATTCTGACATCAAAATGCACGTGAGGAGCTTAATTTGTCATGCTTTTGCAAAATATAACCAATACCAGCATCCCAAGGCATTGTATTTATAGTTGCATAGTTGCATAAGGAAAAGAAGGCCCAGTAAACAGTGTACTATTCATTCTTTAGCCTTTCACTGCAGACACACTGAATAACTCCTGCAGATTAAGCAGCAAAATACCTCACATCCACAACAGGCCTGCATTATCTTTGAAATAATGCAGGCTACACTATATGAAGAGTAAGTGCGCCTTATAAGAGGTACACTTGAAAAAAGCACCTCATAAAAGCCACGGTTTAATTCCTGTAAATGTATGCACAAAGCATTAATAAGCAGAATAATGAAGCTCTCGCCAATATTGCAGTTTAGCAGGAAGGGTCATGTGAGCGTATTGCACGGCCTGCTCTATCTCGAGGAGTTCCTATGTTTCACTACAACAAAGCTGTCGAAAAGCCTCTCTTTAGAGCTGTGTGCGCGCTGATGGATGACGCTCTCAGGCTGCAGAAGGAGCGCACATAAGAGCTGTTTTTCCCCTTTTACCACATCACCCCTGGACCTATACAGCCCCCTTCATGTTCATAATAACAATAGTAATAGATATAAAAATACAAATAACATAAAATGATAATAACAACAATAATCATGATAAATAAATAATAATAATAATGATGATGATGATCGTATGCAAAAGTAAAAAAATACAAGAATAATACAAAAATATTCATTAAAAATCTAAAATATTTATTTAAAAAATCTAATTAAAATACAAGAATAAATGGTGATAATTTGAAAAGTAAAAAGCAAAAATAATAATTAAAAAAAAATGTTTAAACAATAAAATAGCAATAATAATGATAAATGATGATTATAAAATACAAAAAATAATATAAACAAAATAAAAGTATCATAATCATGATGTTAAAAATTAAAATAAATTAGTTAATAACAATAATAATAATATAATGATAATAATAAATACATAATAATAATGATGATCAGAGTTGTCTAAGTGATTGCACTGGTCGTGTTTTCTCTGCCTCGCACCCTTGAGCACACTCTGTGGATTGGAGATAGGATCTGTGATATACTAGCTCAGCAAGACCATAATTTAGCTCCTCCGCGCCTCCACCACAATTCTCCGTGAACTCTGTGTGAACCGCCTCGCTGACTATAAATCATTTTTCCTCTCTCACAAAAGCGCGCCGGTCGCTCTGGGTGTCAAGCCTTTTACAATTCCTCCTTACCTTCTGCGCTCTCGTGGCTGCTGACACAAACAAGCAAAGAAACCGTCGATAAACTTTTATTTTCCCCCCTTTTCCAATGACTTAAACTGGGGATGGCAACAGGAGAAGGCGAGGGAAGGCTGTGCAATGTATAGCAGGCTTATAATAGTGTTAAATGCATGCCTTTATTTCTCTTTATTCCTCTTTCTGTGCATGCTCGCTGCAGAGACGAGGCTGGATGTGCAGAGGGGACGCAGATAAGAGCAGACTGAGAGGAGACGTTAATGGGCAGAGGATGCTGTCGGTTAAAACGGTGCATACAAATGGCGCTGTCTTGGCAGAGCCTGCAGAAGATTTATGGGCCCAGTGCCCTATATTGCTGTAAACAATGCAGAGTGAAATGAAAGGACTAGAGTTTGCAGGCTGCACTTCATAAGTGAGGGGAAAGACACACATTGTCAAATTTTCCAAATAAGCTTTAACTTTGGCCTGTATGAATTAAAGAGGGAAATAATTCAGGCCTGCATGCTCAATCTTTGCGTTTTTTTGTTGAACCTAATACTGAAATGAATTAGAAGCTTAGTTTGTATCGTTCTATCCTTTCCTATTTTTCACACTGAATAGAAATCTTGTTTTTAAAAAGGCTGGACAAAGATCATGAGATGTCTGTTTGTTTGTTTGTTTGTTTGTTTTTTTCAATAAGTAGGATTATACTAAGTACTACTATACTAGTCTATGCTAGACCAGCTTTTTTCCCCTCAAGAATGTTGTATTTTACCAGCAATTTAAAAAATATGACCAAAAAAATAAGATTACATAAATACATAAATAAAATAATAATGTTTTTCCCTGAGTAATATGGTGTTTTGCCAGCAATTTAAAAAACATATTAAAAATAAACCAATAAAGTAAAATAAATAAATGAATCAAATAATAAAACTTATTTTTTCACTGAAGAAGGTGGTATTTTTGCCAGAAATTAAAAAAATATATTGAAAATAAAATAAAACAATTAGATAAATAAATAATAGAGATTTTTTTTAAATGATTGAAAATAATACAATTATCAAAAATGATAAATGTGTAATTCAAAACAATAAATAATAAAAATATGAGCAAAAATAAATATGCATCAACAAAAAAAGGCAATAAATCACGCTGCCATCCCAAAAATCAAAGCGCTCCAGAACTTACAGGCATATGTATAAAGCAGAATTAGTATATTTAATACTCGTACACTGGTAACATCACGCATACAGTATGAACTGCGACACTTGATCCTGGCTGTAAATGTTGCTCGGCTCAAACAGTAAATCATTTGAGCACGTCTGAATAATTGTATGTAAATGAGTGGAGTCCTGGAGCAGAAGAAAAGACGCGCTGCATCTGCCGGTGATGGAGAGAGATTTACGGATCTGTGACACTCCCACCGCTGGTCAATGCGCGGCCCAGGGAGAGTCTGTCCCTGCGAAAAAGAGCAGCTTGACCCCAGATTCAACTCTGCGCCTTTATGCAGCTGCCATGGCGTGCCTTTTACGCTCACTACAGGCCAACAAAGCACTGGCCTGAGCCTTTCATCACGCACTGGACGGCACTCACCTGAGACGAGTGGACACTGTCTTTTTGTTTACTTTAGGGACAGGTATTGAGGCAGCTGACCCCTCCCTGTCTTTTACAGCTGTTTTGGTAAAGTAAAGTAAACTGGAGTAGTTTTGGAGAGGGTTAGACACACGAGTGCGCATAAATCACTCATTGGTCAAAGGATGAGCTGTGATTGTGTGAGTCTCAAGCCAGAAAAGACAAGTTTGGTGAGAGAAATGCTGAGCTATTCACAGCCCAATTTGACTCAGAGGATGATATTCCTGCGTGGCCCAAGTTAAAAATAACTAAGAGTTTCCTAAAGGGGAGACTGGGCTGTGCGTAATGGAGAGCAAAACTATCCATGTGCATATAATGAGAAACTTCAATACAAATCCGAAACACTCTTATATAGCAGGCCATACTTCTAGGAAAAATTCTCAAATAAATTATACCTCATAAGGTGATAACACGGTTCTTTTTGATAAAGCTACTCCAGCAAATATTGAAAGTTTCCTGAAACCAAGGCGCGCGGTAATCGCCTCCAGTCTAACATTACAGACTCCTGCAAAAACTGATTTATTGGTGACACCAGTGACACGAGCGTTTGTTTAAGAAACTTTAAATCACATCTCATTTGTTCCCATAATAAATCCAGCAAATCCCTCGTCAAAAAGCGGGGCTCAGAGCGTGCGCCAAAATGCTCCTTCCCCTCAGTCTGGACATATAGAGAGGACATGTCTCCGAGGGCCGGCCCTTTGTTCTGCTGAGACTGAGAAGAGCTCAGAGGAAAACTCAATCAGAGCAGGAGGACACTGTCTGAAGACTGTGGACAAATAAGAAAAATCCGTATTTCTTGGTCGAGCTTTTTGCCTATAACGAAACGATTTTCTCCTTTGGATCAATAAAGTAATTTTGATTTTAATTCTGATGCGCCCATGTGTTTGTATATCGATTTGAATTGTTTTATTGCATTAGCAGGACGACATATACCTTGACTTATGATTTTTGATAGTTTGGCCATTGGTTTATTTAATGCAAAAATAAATAAAGCAAAATTAAAGTGGAATTATCGTTGCTGGACATATACATAGAGTAATATCCGGACTGTCCAGTGTGGATAGGCCTCTAAAGTGTCTTTCTGGACCCACCATCAGTGTCCGCGCAGGGTCACAGCGCAGAGAGGACACAGCTTTAACCCAAAAAACTGGACTGAACTTAATGGGATAGAAAATATGTCCTCGAGGTGAACTCGGCCTTCTCCACTTGGCTACAAAAACTTCAATCCCGCGGCTTTTGAGAGACTCGACGTGGCGGCGACAGGCCTCCAAAAGGGACAGGACAGAGGCTGCATCTCTGGCGAGGACATTAATTTCTCTAATGTGTCCAGCTACATAAAGGCTGCTGGAATCATTTTTCAGCACCGCCTCAAAGCCCATTTTAACGCCTCTCCAAAAGGCCACGTCCATGTGGTCAAACCCCCCTCTCCAAAAAAAAAAAAGAGAGAGAAAACCTGCGCCCCAAAACCAAACCCACCGTGGACGCTCAACATCTGCAGGAATTGTTTATGAAATATTTCGATCCAAAATACTCATCCCAAATGTGCCCTCGCCTGTTTGTTTTAATATACACAAAGCAGTGCAGTGAGAGATTAATGATGGAGAATGGCTCTTCCCTTTGAGACCCATCGCCCCCCACGAGGTCAGGCATTTTATAAGGCCTATTCATGTCACTATTTCAATAATCTATCAAATCCGTGCGCGTCCCTGGCTCCCAGTAATGTGTCCAAACGCCAGAAAAAACGCAGACCGTGAGAGTCAACTCCAAACTGCAGATATACTGGGCTTAAGGGTCGTAAATGTTGGATGGACAGTGCACAGGAAAAAAAAAAAAAAACAACACATGACGTTGCAGAGCTGCTTGAAAGAGAAAAATAAGAGGATTTTCTTTTGTGAGGCTATCACAGAATACAAGGAACATGTTATTTTGGTTGATCCCATTCAATAATGCAACATATTTAGCCAATAGGACATGACTTGTAGTACTTTGTGCATCACCACGTTGTTTTTACGCATCAAATCAAGCTAAGGAATGTATAAGAATATATTGCAATCAAGATGCATTACAGTGTTTCAAAAATGCATGGAGATATTGTGGTTTAGTGACGGCTTGTGTTAAGGATAAATGGAATAACCCTCAGACTGATGAGCACAAGGAAACGCACAGCGCAGGCTAGTTCATTTTAATGGTTCAAAAGCCTGAATATAAGACATTTTTGCCCACACTGAGGTAAACATCCACACGCAGTGCAGAGCAGAGAAATGCATGTGGTCAACAAACAGTCAGCAGAGCTCATCCTGCCCAGAAAGAAGCAGCAAACGGCTTTAAAACTAGTAGACACTCACGGTTTATTGACCAATATGATTAGCACAAATACACTAAAGTCCGTTTATTGCATTTCACAATAGTCTGCATGAACGGTCTAAACACAACATCAACACCACGAAACTAAACTGAAATGAAAAGGCAGTCATTGAAATACACATTTAAAGAACCCTAAACAACAAGTTCAAGATCGATGGTGTGTTTCAGCTTCATACCAAAAATAACTATCATTATAGTGATTTGCTTCCAGTGTTTGAAATAAATAGATTGTGCATTTCACCGTGGGCAGCAGGGCAAAACAATTGCCCACAATAACGTTCTGATAAAATGTATATTTTTCTTTTTTTTTTTCCTTCATTCAAAACATTTTAATAAAAACATTTTAATTCAACTTCAAATAAATTAAACCCTGTGTCACGTAAAAATAATTAATCGGTATTCGCAGTAATCCATGCTATATAACATGCATTTTATATAACTTTGGACTTAAAGGAAACCGCACAAGATAGCTACCAAACAGAATGTGTCATAGTTCTATAAATACGAGTCTTTGCAGTCTTTATAACCTGGTGATGTCCTCCCCGTGCTCGTGCTGTGCGCCCAGAGGCTCCGGGCTCGAGTTAGTGACCGAGGCTCCAGCTGCAGCCGCGGCCCCGGAGCCTGCGCTGGAGCCTGAGGACGAGGAGCGCACTTTGGTGTTCGGGAGCCTGTGGTCCTTTTTCCATTTCATCCTGCGGTTCTGAAACCAGATCTTAATCTGGCGCTCGGACAGCACGAGCGTGTGCGCGATCTCGATGCGCCTCCGTCGAGTTAAATAGCGATTATAGTGGAACTCCTTCTCCAGCTCCAGGACCTGCTGCCGGGTGTAGGCTGTCCTCGACCGCTTGGGCTCCGTCCCGTTGTACGCCGAGTTCACTGCAAAACACAAGTGCACGGGAGGGAAAGGAGGGGTAAACAAGAATTTCCTGAACTCAGATATGTGCACACAGATTTATTGCAGGAATTGCTTTTGGGGGAAAATGGAAATGGGAAGTTCAGAAGTTCGTTGCGTGGTCTAATGAGGGGACACTCACATCCAGCTCTCAACTAAATTATTAATGCAAAATTACAAAGCCAGTGTTTTTTTTTTTTCATTCATTTCTTCCCCCTCTCTAACTATCGCGCAATACATAACAGCAGCAGCCACATGGCGATACGGCTGCCCTGAGTGTACCTCAGCTATAAAATTTATGGTGGGTGTAATTACCAACGCCGAGTCGTAAATCCGCCTCAATTGTGCCATTTCAAAGGCTTCCCTGCGATCGGAGCAGGGGCTGGCAACGAGCTGGGAGTCAGAGGCGCAGATAAAAGGAGGGCAGGGAACATGAAGACACAAGTTGCCTACCAGTGCTGACATGGATCTTCTTCATCCAGGGATACACCACGGGCTGCTTAGAGGACGCTGCGCTGTTGGGATGCTCCGGCGTGGCTTGGTTGCAGGCGGAGGTCGCGGCCGGCGGGGTGGCGGGGGACATGGACAACTGTGGGGTCTCACAGGACGCAGGCTGCACGCCTTTCCCCGAGAGCAGGTGTGCAGAGTGGGCTATTCCATGGCCCCGTGGCGTGTCCGGCTCTGGGATGCTTGCACAGTTGTAGGTGCGCTCCTGGTAGGACGCCCGCGGAGGCGCATATAAGTCCTGGTGGTGATGCTGGTAGCCAGGGTCCCTCGCGCGGCTGTAATACTCTGGACTATGCTCGGGGATGTAGTTATTTTGCGAATATTCCTCACATGGAGGAAATTTCGGATCAATGTAGTTAGACTCCATCAAATACGAGCTCATGATCATTAATTTCTGGAGTGGAAAATAATTTTTCTAGCTTTGTCGTTTTTCTGCTCCATAAAGCCCTCCTACTTGCGAGCAGCCCTGTAAAGTTACTTTTACCACGTGACCGTGTGGCCCAATCGCAGAGGCAGAGGTAGTTCCCGGATAAGGAACCAGAGGTATTTAGCATACCTCCAGTCGCCATTGTGGGCACAATGCTACCTCTCTCTCTCTATCTATCTCTCTCCTAGTTGTGCTACCACAGCCATTGATCTTGGGGACAAAACTAGTAGCTAGTTGCTGACCAAGGCAAAAATAAAACAGGCAAAAATCCCATGGACCAAATTATTCACAGGGACAATGGGTGATGCGCCAAGGATAAGACACAACAATAGCAGAGCTCTCCTTTTGGAGGCTTGGCAACCACAAAGCTTGTAATAAATGAACATTCAGCCTTTACCAATAGAAGTTCAAGTGTGCAACTGTTCCGGGATGCCTCTGTGTTGTGTTTATAGCACAGCTTCTGGAATGAGCTCTGCAAGAACTTGTCATTGAGCTTGTAAATCAGCTTTATAGTCTGAAATGCACACAGGCAGGATCAAGTTGTAATGATGCTGCTGTAATGTAATGCTATTAAAACGCCCATTGTTTACCAAGAGCACTGTTAGTCTTTAAAGAAACAATCTTATTGTGCAGATGTTTGTCCAAAATAATAAGAATTTGATAAATAATAATAAATAAATAATATTAATAAATCAAAGTGTGTACAAGGATTAACTTGTTCTTGCACTAATTTGTATATATTGACCCAATAACTTGCAGCATAAAATTATAAGCAAAGCCTTCTGTCATCAGCAGCTAACCCCCAAGATCAGGACACCACTGAGCAATTTCAAATGCAGATATTCATATAGTATTTTTGCATTATACATTGTTATGCATATTTAGAATTTATAGTTTATAACTTCACTGTTTAATTGATCGAGGTGTTCAAACAGCAGCACAAATGCTTTTCTTTTTGCAAAGCTTTAATAAGTGTGTGAATGTTTACAAAGTGTCTCTCCAAACCCTGTCACACAGATGCAACTAAAAGCAAAACAAGCATTTGGCCCAAAGCAAAGAGCCCAAGAATGCATCATTTTTCACTACTTCTAAACTATGTCAGTGTCCAAACGCACAAGAGCCACAGGAAAAACAACAACAACAACACAGGATCTGCCACAATGTTTCTCAATGGAAATAGGTTCATGAATGATACAGGCTTTACCAAAACTCAAGTCTTATTTCTCAACAACTTTCAACCAAAAATCCATACATCTCATAATAATATAATGACAATAATGAAAATGGTAATAATAATAACCATAATGTTATTGTTATTATTGTAGTAATGGCAGTAATAGTAGTAGTAGTTGAATATCCGTGTTAGGTGCCATATCAAATAAACAAGTTGACACTATAGATCACAGCCGTCAGCTGTTGGCATGTTTATTCCACTGTAAGATCAGCTACAGAGGTGATAATTACTGTCATATAACAGCCCACATGCCACTGCAGGCAGTCAGGAAATATTCCTGAAACAAATATCCTCGAATACTCCACGTGCCAGAGGAGTACTTGGATTACACTTTAACAGGGCTTTTCCAAGGCAATAATTGCATAATATTGTTTGAATGGTATTGGGCTCGACTGTTTGTACAGAATGCGCACGACATTTCTATTACCCTTAGCGCGGACGTTAGAGGCGTTTTATAGAGCAATAAAAGCTATAAATCAGTCACTTTAAAACGACCTCTTGTTCCTAACGTGTTTTACAGGGTCTGACACGGGAGTAGCCACAGACTGAGCGCGTGGGTCTGCTCTGAGAGCCTGCACTGTCCTTATGCACTGAGAATATACATGCAGACAGGGTTTAATATCTGTATATACTGAGAATATACATGCAGACAGGGTTTAATCAACTACAATATCTATATATACTGAGAATATACATGCAGACAGGGTTTAAT
>JAADKR020000019.1:6396650-6407475 GCA_011763505.2 Lythrypnus dalli
AAAATGGACTTACTGCTGCAGGTCTGTGCGTCCCCGAGTCCGCAGAAAGCCTGTGCTCCTGACCGCCACAAAGCCCTTTCTGCCGCGGATAAGCCCAGACCAAGACAGCAGCTGCGATTCCGGACAGTTAACATTATATATGATGTGTATATATCGAAGGTTTGTCAGCTCTTCCAGGCCATAAAGCCACTTAAATGACACCACGTGCTCCCCCTGCACCATTCACAGGCCCTGCTCTGGCCCATTGGCATATGTAACCTTGTAAACTTTAAAATACCCAAAAAGAACCACATTCAAAACGGGATTCAATACATTGTCCGCGGTTTAATGTTGGGTTCAGACCGCAGAAAGTGGATGCGCGCTGACCGCTGCGGGATACACAGGCTTTAGGTCCGGGGTGAGTGTTTTATTTACCTTTTTATTTACTCATTTATCAGAGACGTAGGTTCGACATCATGAGACGAAATAGTAAGGAAATAAACGAATGCCAAATGCCAAAATTTAAATTTATTTTAAGTAGGGCCTGTGGAATTATTTTAATGTTATTACCAACAATGGCAGCGTCAGACGCAATAACATTATGAAGTAACACATGACCCTCTGGAGCAGTGCGCGGCTCAGGACACAGTGGTCTCTCCGTGTTATCTCAGGCTACTGTGCGCTTCACTCTTTAACTAAACAGGAAACAATGTCTGCTGGGGCTCCGAGGAAAGGGCCAATAAACTTTTATGAGGGGCCTTTAAATCTCAGCAGCAGCAAACCCTTTGGTCAGTCTGGGCTTTAAAAAGAGGCTTCGAGATCCAGAAATTATTTAAAAATAAAATAAAATAAAATAAAAAGCTCACGAAAGTGAAAGTATAAATTATTGAGCTTTGCACCGGCTTTGACATCAAATGAGACTTTATTTCTAGAACTGCTGTGGACAGACACATGAGGCGAACATAAGACGCACATGTTTCACTTTCACATGAACAAACTATCACTCCTGCATTCATTCTGAACAAATACATGACCCGCAGTCACACCCGAGCTGAGGGACCGGGGTCTGAGACCTGTGACAGGACAGAGGACAGGGACTGGGACATAGGCTTGTACTGGGTGGACAGGGGTCTGCAGTGGGACAGTCTGCAGTGGGACAGAGGTCTGTCCGGGAACAGTCTGGTGAGGAGCTGAGGCAGGTGCTCTGTTGTCCTTGCTCGGTCTCTGCTGCTGTCCTCTTGGTGCTCTCTGAGGTTATCATCGCACAGGCAGCAAATTCATTTAAAAATGTAAACCTATTGATCAAACTGAGTGATATTCAATATATTAGCTCCAAACCGCAGCAAGTGACACATAATTGGTGATGAAGCACGCAGCGCAGTGCCATGATGTCATTGCTCCTCAAGGTTCATGTGGAGGTCACCGCCAGCATGCAGCGTGTTACTCCTTCCCTTTCCCTTTGGAGTCCTTCTTCCACTTCATGCGGCGGTTCTGGAACCAGATCTTGATCTGCCTCTCGTTCAGACACAGACTGTGCGCGATCTCGATGCGTCTGCGGCGGCTCAGGTATCGGTTAAAGTGGAACTCCTTCTCCAGCTCCAGAGTCTGGAAGCGCGTGTAGCTGGTCCTCGACCGCTTCCCTTCCGTCTCTGCAGGCAGTGAGATCAGTTAACCTCCATTACTGCTGCTAAATACAACATGTAGGCTACACACCACAGGCCTAATGAAACCACGCGAAACCACACGGGTCTAATGCCCATGTCCGGCCTGTGGGCTGAAGAACAGCTCCATCACTGGCTCCGTGAAACAACCGAGCCTTTATCACAGGAAGGCCATGTTTTCATATCGAATGGAGTCTGAATCTGTTCCAAAATAGCCTAATAAATAGTACAAATGAATTGAATTGTCTGACCTTTCTATAACACGCCTGGTCGTGAAGACACACGAGTGTAAACACGTTTGCTCATTTTAGGTTTGAGCTAAATTCAGAGCAGTTTATTGCAGGCCTGCTACTATCAACAGGCCGTGTGTGAAATACTCGATGTGTTGACGAGAGCCTGTACTTCTTGCACAAAGGCTCGTGCAGACAGGCTCCTTCTGTGTCTGCAGCAGAGGCTCAGCTCAGACACAGAGAAGACCATCTCGTCTATTCAAATGTTTTCGAGGTGAAAAGTTCATGATTGGGTCAGGCCAGTGGTGTTTCTCAGAGTTCATTTTAAGGCTACGGGCTGTGTGTGCACTCTCTCACACACAGTCACACACACACACACTCACACTCCCACACACACTCCTATACACACACAGCCATATCCCGAGAATACGCAAGAGTCCACAATATAAACAAAGCGAAATCAAATCTATATTTAAAGCGCATTTGGAATATGATGTTAGTTTTATTACAGTTTGCTTCTCTTATCCAATTATACAGCCATAAATCAGCCTCAGATCACCTCTTCGTCGTAACAGAGCAGGTTTACGAGCAATGGATGCCTTTGTCATAAAATTTATGACCACGAGTTTTTATTATTTCCTGCGTTTGGCCTATAAAACTCAAGAGAGAAGTGGAACGGTCTAAAAGTGTTACGGCGCTAGGAATAGACAGTGGGAGCTGCGTGTTTGGGCTCTTGCAGGAGGAAGAGAAAGTTTTTTTACCGTGGCTCATGTGCAGTTTGGTCATCCAGGGGTAGATCTGCGGCTCTTTCTGCTCTTTTAATCCCTGCGCGCTCTCCTGGCTCCTCTGTCTCTCGCGGCCGGTGGTGTCTCCTGCTCTGGAGCTGGTGTCCATGTCCCGGGTTTGTCCCTGCAGCACCGACCCGCCGCTGCTAAAACCGTGTTGCGCGCTCTCCTCCATAATAGGCTTCTTAGTGGAAACCATGTTTACGTGCGCTCTGGGCTGGAACTGAGCGTCCGCGTTGACTCTGAGGCTGCTCTTCATCTCGTCCAGGGGAGCAGAGGTCTTCGGGACGGGACAAGTGTAGAACCCGTCCACCCCAGCGCCTCCAGCTCCCACTGAGACCCCGAAATGCAACATATTCGCAGCTGCGGGTTGAGCAAAAGACGCGCTTTGGATGAAGGAGCTCATGTCCTCTCGTCCAAAGTCGTGCATTTGCAGCTTCACTTCACTTCTTTTCGCATTTAGCAGCTTTTAACCCCGCTGCTTCCAAAAATAACCCCAAGTTTTACAGCTTAAGACCCGGCTTTGCTTTTTTATTTCTTGATCTCCGAGTGCGCGCTGCCCAAATATGGTGCAATTGTGCGGGATCACGTGCGCAATGTGGGCCACTCATAAATTGGCTTTGATGCTCAATGGGGATATTGATGAATAGCAGGAACGTGTCCAGTAAACTTTGAGCGGCTGGTGCCTGAAGACCAGCCAGGGTATAGTTTGCGCAAAAAAAAGGGCACGACAGTAAGACAAGAGCGTCATCTGGTGTCTGGTATGGGGCAGGACGGGCACTTTGCGGCCACTGGACCTGGACCTCGGACACTATAGACCCAGTCCCAGTGAACACAGCCCCACTCGTGCTATCACTGTCATATGTGTATCGAATTAATAATAATAATAATAATTATTATTATTATTATAATAACAATAATAATAATAATAATAAATATCAGATCTACTTTATGCACAGCATATTTTACCTATTTCTCTATTTTGTCTATCCTACCCCTTCATTTCCCTTGATTTTAATATGCATTTTAAACAAGACAAGCTTTGTTGTTTTTTATGCTTTTTTTAACAAATACTTTATTCGTGATACACAATTATGACAAAACATGACCCCCCCAGAGTTCCCCAAAAATGGTAATACACAGGTGTAACAAACCTAACTCACAAAGAGCATTTTTTCTGCTCATGTTCCTGAAACAAAGGGACAAAGCGCAGGGTTTGTTTTGTTTGTTTTGATTCTTTTTTTTTTCTGGGGCGAGTATTGAATACAATGAACTTCTTTTCCACGATGGTTTTAAATAGCAATACACTTGTTTATTTCGCGTATATACAGATGTCGGAGTCTGATCGGCTCAAATATGGACGTGACCAACAAAAACTGTGCGTCGTCCTGCTTTGAACTCGCTGGAATGTGGATGTACAATACTTTTTCAAGGTTTTTTTTCTAGTGTGTGTGAGTGTGTGTGAGAGTGTGCGTGTGTGTGCTGGGGTTGATCAAAGGGTTTCACAGTGATGGATAGGCTGTGGGGGGATATAAGTAAGTATACTCGGGGAAATAATACTCATTAGATATTTTTCACAATATCATAAAGTGTGGCTTGCAGTAACAAAAAAACAAAAAAATCACTGCAGTTCAGTATCACAATATGCGTCCTTTTCAGGGGCTTAGAATAAAATAAAAAAAATCTCAATACTCCGTGGTTTCAGGATATAAGTGCGGCGGGACAGCCAACATGCAGTGAAGCCGCTCCCCAAGGGTTTATTTAGGTAGTTTTAGGTAGTTATGTTGGGTATCGCTTTTACAGTCACTTTCAGCTCCTTCCAAACTTTTTTTTTTCTTCCTTTTTTTTCCTCTTTTTTATTCCTTCTTCTTGTCCTCGTCCTCCTTGTCCTCCTTGTCCTCGGGTGCGTCCTCCTGGGGGCCGCTTCCAGTCTGTTCGCTGCCGGACACGGTGGAGGTCAGGTTGCTCTCCTTCTTCCACTTCATGCGCCTGTTCTGGAACCAGATCTTGATTTGGCGCTCGGTGAGGCACAGCGCGTTGGCGATTTCGATGCGTCTGCGCCTCGTCAGGTACCGGTTGAAATGAAACTCCTTTTCCAACTCGAGGGTCTGGTATCTGGAGTAAATCTGGCGTCCCCTGCGCCTGTCTGTCCCGTAGCCCACTCCTGTATAAGAGCAGGGCAAAAAGAAGATGTCACTGCACTCAGTTTATTCTCATCCCACAATATTACAACTATAAGCTCATGCATGTTAAAATGCTGTTTATTTGCGTATAAAATACCCCCATCATGCAAGTAGACAAAAAGTCACACAGCCAGCCTTTCTGTTTATCCTCATCCCACAACATTACAACTATAACCAGTAGCTCATGTTAAAATGCTGTTTATTTGCGTATGCAAAGCCCCTCATCATACAAGTGGCATGTTTTATGGGGCTATAAAAAGTAACTTACTCTCTTGGTAAGGACATATCGTAAACCTGGCCCCATTTCCCCTTAATTTATTTGTCATATATCCGTTTGTGAAGGCTCTCAGTCGTCCAGGTAGTGTTTATTGTAGAAAAAACTTGGACATGGTTAGATTAAGATTACGGTTAGATCAAGCAACCCTGTCCAGTTGAAGTTTTTTCTACTGTTTAGTCAGAAATAAAAGGAGAAACTCACCGCTGTGTGAGTTCATTCGCTGCATCCAGGGGTAGATCGGGATGTTGCTCTTCTGGTCCTGCGCGCCTGCTCTGCCCTGGTCCAGACTGTACTCTTGGGCAATGTGGCTCTGCGAGTTGAGTCCCATGCTCGTCTGTCTGCAGCTGGGGAGCACGTCCTTGTCCTGGAGGAACATGTTGGAGCCGTACTCGTACTGCGCGCGCCCGGAGCCGAACACCACGTTGTCTTGCGGGGAGTAGAAAGGGGCATAGATCCGGTTCTGGGACACCGCCGCGCCGTAGGACGAGAAGTGCCGCACGGTGTCATAGGTGCTGGAGTTCAGTGGCACGTTCGGCAAAACCTCTTGACCACCGGATAAATGGCACGAGAGCGACGGGTTTGCGAAATAGGAATTCATACCTTAGCGCCGTGAACCCCCTTTTTTCCTCCAACTCTTTCTCCACTTCTTTTAATCGGTCTTGTCTTGTCTTTTTTTAAGGTGTAAAAATCGCCTTTCCCGTCTCTTTCACGCGCAACCACACCTTTCTCTCCAAAAGTGTTGCCTTCCCTCCTCCCAAAAAAGCTGATGTGAGGGGCTTCTTTGAGGATTCAATATTATTAATTTCCAATCTCCGGTTAAGACGCACAAACCCGAGTGTTATAGTCGAGGCTTGGCTCGGTGAGAGACAATATGACAACGTCAGCTGACCAGCCTCAGCCAATTGAGAGGCAGGAGTTGAAGGGAAACTGTAGCTTTTAGCTCAAAGCTTGAACATTAGTGCTAAATGCCGATAAACACAAAGTAGACTTGGACTGGCACATGGCGCAGATTGGCACAAGGGAAAAAATGCGTTAAAGACTTTTTTCTCTCTCTTTTGTTGCAGAATGTTATTATGGAGCAGGGTTCCAGAGGCAGAGGGAATATTACGCACAAGTGTCTTAAAGCTAAAGGTGAACCCATTATATTCCCTTACCTTTGCTGCGCGCGTGCATCCCATTTTTGCGCATTTTCCTGCACTTTTTGCTTTTGCACTTAACGCATTTTGCACTGCACACACTTTATTCCCACGTTCTGCCCCCACAGGACGAGCTTCCTTATCCCCACACAATCCTCTCCCTTATACTGCACTTATTGGCATTTTACAGTTTGCATCAGTCACACAAGCACTTCCCAACATACTGTTAGTGTTTCCATGTAAGAATGATGTGACTTTATGAACTGCTTTTAGACTTTAGGGGGGGAGGGAGGTGGAGGTGGGAAGAATGCGTTTATGGTCTCTTCTGTGAGGGCAATAAAGCAAGTGACGCTCCACAGCGCGCAAACAACTATCTCTGCCGCAAAAAAAAAAGCCTGCAATACTGGTCTTTATATGAACTCTGCTGTGCGTAAAAGAGATCCTCGCCAGGGCTTTACTTATTGGAAAGGACTGTCCGGCTTCAGGCCTACAATGCGCATTGTGTGCAGGTATAGAAACTATTCATTTTTTGAAAGTTCAGAAGGGGTTAAAAAGTTCAGCGTGGTGTTTTGGATGCGCAGTTTTTGGATTTTATCAAATAATGTATCAAAAACACGTTCAAAAATATTATTCCTGAAATATAGAGTCACATCTTGGCACAATTTGTATGTATTTCTTATTTTTTGTTTATTGCGTGACTGTGCGTCGCCTTTATCTGCAGTTCTGAGCATTTAAAGCTCATTTATATAAATACATTTGCCAATGCAACCAGGTGGCGAAATTCAACAGCTTCTCGAGCAAGGTGCAAATAATTCATATTTTAAAAAGTTCAAAAGGGATTACAAAGTTGAGCGTGGTGTTTTGGATGCGCAGTTTTGGATACAGACATAAAGAAATCAATAATTTACCAAAGACACGCTCAAAAATAGTATTCCTCAAGTCCAGAATCACATCTTTGCACAATTTGTATTTATCTCTCAATTATTGTTTATTTGCGTGACTGTGCGTCGCCATTATCTGTGCTTCTACTGCATTTATGGCTCATTTATAGCTAATTTATACAAATAATTTCCCAATACAGCCAAGTAGCAAATTTCAAACAGCTCCTCCAGCCCCAAGCCATCGATTTGTTCAGGGTTTTTTGATGCTAAAAGTACAAGAGCCGCGTTGCCTCTGTTGTTTGAGGTCTAAAAGTGAATGGACCATAAAAGAGACAGGAACAAAGAGGAGGAAGTGGCCGGTGCAATAAAAGCTTCCCATCACCTTATTCCCCGCCATATGTGACATCCGCACGAATTCCAGACAAACACACACAAAAAGAACTCAGCAGAGAAAACTACTGCAAGAGGAAAAGTTGGAAAATATTGTATAATAAAGTTTATGCGGCTTGGAAAAAATAAATTGTGCAAGAAGAGCTATTTTAAACACATAATTAATGTAAAATATCTGTGATAAATTGGCAAGAGTTATACACATTGCAGCTGCATGGAAATGTGGATTATTATGCGGATATTCTGCGTACGTAAGAGGAGACTCAAGGATAATAAAGGATAATACGTGCGTAAAAGGACAGTTGCTTTTTGCATTTCTCAATTTCTTTTATCTTTAACGAGTTGTCAAAGTTGGCCATTTCAGCGCATTTGATTTCAGAGCCTTTTCTTCTTTTTTTACAATGTGTCCAAATGTCTCACTTTCCCCCCAAACACTTGAATTATCCCGCGCGTTAAGGGAAACACACGGCGGGCGGATCATCATAAAGTTTGTGGTTGTAAATAAAGTGGACGCGCGGCCCAATATGTGAGTAAAGCGGCGGCTGGAATGTACGACTCTGCCAGTGTGTGCAGAAATAGAAAGGTCACTGTTTCTCCCCGGGTTTTAGTGTTTTATTGCGGGCCGTGAGGCAAATCGCATGCGGGGCTTTTTGTAAAGCCCGTTTGTTGCGGGTCTTGCACGATTGAGGGAATATTATGTCCAATTATAGAGAAATTTGCCTTATATTGAATATTGCACATGTATATTTTGCAGTCTAAGCAAGTTGGGCTTATAGCTTTTATCTAAAACTTGGAATAAGTGACGCATGGGAATAGGAACATTTATTAATTGTTACTTTTGTTTTATTTGTATTTTCATCATCATCATTATTATTATTTCATTTTTATGCTTTTATTTAACTTTATTTTATTTGTTCATGTTTTTATTTTAACTTTAATTTATTATTAATAATACTATTATTATTATTATTATTTTAATGTTACTTTTTATATTAATTCTATTTTTAAATTTTATTTGTATTTATTTTTTATTGTTTAGTAGATGTGCACGCTGCAGAATCCTGCATTACCGCAAGGCCTGCGGCAAAACTAGACCTGGGGCCCATATTTGGTCAGAAACCTTCTTGTCCTGCATGCGCCTCAACTTTCAAAGGCACCACATAAGTCAGGATTAGTTGAATGGGAATCGGTAAACTTTCTTACTTTATCGGCCATGATTAAAAACACTGGTCACTCACTGCAGCCTTAACTTGACTAATAAGGAGTTATCCACATAGTTACAACGTAAAAAACCCACTAAAAGCGCTTTACCATCGTCGGCTGGCCCAATTAATGTCCGGAAGTGTTCGACTTTATGCTCGTTAAGCACTCAGGAAGCTGTTGGCCAATGAGCGCATGTTGATCCACACATCATAAATTATGGCCATTAGCAGGAAAATTTCAGCCTGTCGAGGTTTTAAAAGTGGGGCTTCTAAATGTGGTGTTGCGGACAGCTTCATTACTTCATAAGGTTTTTTTTTCTTGTGTGTGACAGTGTCTGCTTTAACAGCGCTCAGAACCAGCGCGTTTTTATTGCATTTGAAGCCCAAACGCACGCACTAAACACCCGCACTCTCTTTTCTTTTCTTCTCTTTCCTGTCTCTCTGCAAGCTGGGGACGCAGAGGACTCGAGCCACTGCAGCAACCACCATTTTACAAAACAGTAAGAGCTTCACAGGCTTCTCACAAACAAGGAGGGACTGTCATTGCCCGTGCGCGATCAGCAATAAGATACCGAAGACGAAGGGGTTGCAATAAGTGCAGTGCAGTGATTTAAGCAATGGGAGTGTTTCACAGAGCAAAATCAGATAAACACGTGAGCACACAACTTCAAATGAGACCACCATCCCCTCGTATTGATAAACAGGACGTGCAATATTTCAGGATTATCTATAACCATAATGTTATCTTTCTAATCCAAGCCCTATAGTGAGGATTTGCATTATGCACTATAGTAAAACAATCATTTGCTTCAGTGTGTGCTTTTTTGTTTTGCTTTTTGGGCAGATAATCAAAATTAAGTCCCAAATGAAGTCATTTTGTAATGTGTTCACTGTGTTATAAGTATAAAAACCAGCAAAACAGTCTGAAAAGCCCATTCAAAGCTCTCATTGACAGGCATTAGTTCACGTCAGCCCAAGAGTTTCCTTAGCCTCTTTTGCATGAGCAGTGATAATGGCACTCGGGGAATGGCATCAATGGCGCACATTATTGCTGCACAGGTCAATACCTATTGCAGCTTATGTCAAACTGTCAAACCCAATGTCCAGCTTTGGAAATAAATAAACAAGTCGAGCAAACGGCCTGCTGCTGTCGTCACCGCTTATGTCACAGCGCCACCATTTTAGATCCTTCCTCTCGCCTCTTTACATTGGATTAACTGCGCAGCAAAGGCAAGCATAAACAACAACAGCAACAAGAAAACAAGCCAGGATTCCTTGTCACTTAACCCCGAGCCCCCTGGAACCAGCTGACATCCGCAATGGACCCAGAGCCGCCGTAAACACCAGCCACAGCCAAAACCTCCGCCCACTTTTTACGCACAAACACAGCAAGCGCGCGCTGGTCGCTAGGGGGCGGTGCAGCAGAACAGGGGCCGGTCCACCCCCGGTCCCAGCTCTATTCTATCAGTGTCCACGTTACACTTGATGAGTGCATGAATGCTGTACACGCGCGTGAGTCACATAACTTCAGTGTATACGTCAAAAAACTTGGCTTGGAGCATGTGACAACAAATATGACAGGAGCAGGAGCAGGAGCTTTAGAGCGCCTCCAGTGGCACGGCTTGAAACTGAGCCATTCCAGGGCGAGTACAGGCAAAACGGGGGTGTTCAGAAATTGGATTTAGTGAGGAAATGTTTGAGGAAGGGGTGCAAAGTGCAAGGGGGTGTAAAGTGCGTGCGTGCTCAGGTGCAGCGCGCAGGTAACAGGAGAGGAGAACCTGCTGGAGGCTACAGGTCAGGTCACAATTACGCACCGCCACCGCGCATCTTTCCTCAATCCCAATCACGTCACTCACTCCACTTTGCATCAAGCGGGCTTTGCAGAGCACAAATCACAGCAGACGAGCATAAGAATCAAGCAGGAACTTGCCTTACCTCCTCTTGGCACACGAGGGGTCACCATTGCGCGCTGATCCAAGGGGGGACAGGGGGACATCACCTCACTGCGCGCACCCCGAGCTCCTCTCTCCTTTCCGCCGCTCTTTCCCATTTCGATTCGGAAATGAGGCTGAGAATATGAGCCTTTCTTTCCTCGCAGTCA
>JAADKR020000019.1:6413644-6426480 GCA_011763505.2 Lythrypnus dalli
CCCCCCCCGCCCTCCTCCCTCCCCTCCCTCACCCTCCTCCCCCCCCCTCTCCACCCCTTCATCTTTTCAGCGACCGGTCAGACGTGGGCCCTACGTAGATCCACCTTGAGAGCAGCTGCACTAATCACAATGACATAAAAAACGGGTTTAAATATGACTCACGTTGTTTACTTTTGTGCTCAAGCGAAAAATATAAGGAAATGCCTTGTATAACACCTTTATTTTTGATTTTCCAAGTGCCAGAGCCAGTGCGTAATCGCTTTTACGCACTATACACATGCTATTACGCACGAGACTCTCAGGTTTCATGTACTCATTGTTTGGATGTTCATTAAAAAAAGCACAATTATATGACAGAAAGTGTGCTGTGCAGGTGCAGGGAGACACATCCAGCGTGTCGCAATCAGGAAAAGGCCGTAAAGCACTCGCAAATATAAACACGACCTATGGAATACTGGGTGCCACTTACTGACCCCGTAAAACCCGCGCGCATTAGCTGTAAATCTCCCCACGTGGACCAGTTCATAAAACGCTACAAGGCTATACACACACTCGCCATATTCCCAGCTCAAACAGTTGCACGGGGAGCCCCTCTTTGCAGAATATGCCAGAGTGGGTTTTCGGTGCGGTTATTACTGACGATTTCTACACATCGTCGTAAAATATGAAAGGCGCGAGGGGCGAATTTATAGACCTCTTACACTCTATAAATATGCAGATTGCCAATCATTGTTTCCACTTCTGGGGATTTTATGGGGCAGCTGCACATATTTCGATTTCATTTTTGCAGAGCCAGGCTATGGCACCATGGTATACGTTATTATTATTATTATTATTATTATTATTATTATTATTATTATTATTATTATATCAATAATAATAATAATAATAATAATAATAATTGTATTATCAAAATATGTTGTATTATTATGTGCATTTATTTATTTTTATTGTTTATGCTAGTGTCTGTAACTATATATCTGCTCTGTGTTTTAAATGTAATGAATTGACTTTGCACATTTATCATTAAAATGTCGACATTTGAAACAAGCTCTTGTTTCAATTGTATGGCTTTTGCAGTGAACGTTTGTGTGTGAATACTAGTAATAGTAATAGTAATCGTAATAAATCCACATATTTTCTACTAACGCCAGTGTTTGGATTACACTCCCCCCAAATTAAAAAGCACGATTCTAAATAGGCCTTTGCTGCCTTCAGTGGCGATCAAATACAGATAGAATTACACATATATCCAGGAACAATTCAGCTGCAATGCTGTGTAAAACTTTTTATGGCCTCTTTATGGAGCCAGAGTCAATAAGCGGCTCAGTGCGCTTTTTTATTTCGATCTGCGGCCTATTGCGCTGAACGCGGAAGCTCAAACAAATCAGTCATTTTGTCATCGATAGAAAATACTCTTCATTTTCAAACCAAGTCACACAAGGGACAGCAGAAAACCCTCTTTCACACACACGGCTTTGGCTCGAACCGTGGATCAACAGCGTCATCTAGCGTCCAGAGGCGTCCACGACACTTCGCGCTCCACCAATCAGAGCCCGCCGTCCACCATTGTGTCGACAATGGCTCCACTATTCCACTTCTGCAAACACTACAAGGATAAATGAGCTATTCCACTACTTAATGCTGTCTGTTTTCAAGATTTCTATGCCTTTCCTGTATTCAAGATGATCCCAGACATGATCAAGCGCTCATATACAAAGCAAATATTGGCTTTCCCATGTATATATGCTATAATTGATGCATTATAGAGCACTTATATGAAGAACAGCGCCATCAGGGAAAGGAGCTTAAGCTCTGAGCACTGGCTTCTCCTTTTGAGCGAGTCTGCACCTCCACCACCGGCCATTAAAACCATAAAGTCATTTAGCCCAGACGTCTAGCCAGTTAGTCGAGTTAGCTTTGTTCGTCTGCATTTGAGACAAACAGCAGCAGCTCCAGCAGAACAGGGGGCAGTAAAAAGTGGCATTTTTGTCCGGAAATGCTGGATTGCTCTTTTGAAACGACAGCATCCTGTGCGCATTGTTTACCGCCACAAAAAGGCAATTTAGGGCTGATCCGCAGGAAGCAAAAGTGACACTATTGGATAAAGTGGCCCTCACACACAAAACTGGAGGATTTTTGGGTTCCAGGTTGTGTTCAAGTCTAACAAAACGCGTAGTTTCTTCTTAATTTCACGCGTGTCCTGTGCGTAAAACCTTGTGCGTAAAATCCAAAGAGGCAGCATCTCAGCAAAAGGATTTTATTGGATCGAAATGTCCTCGTGTTTAATGTGAATATGCAAATTGTTGTGAATGCAAAATGGTGATCCATGGTTCATTGATAAAAACACGCACCTGGTGATCCAAACCAAACCAAAACACTTGTGCCACGAGCTAGCCTTTTACGATAATGCATAATACTCATAAGTTGGTCATACTTCTTTTTACAATTGACATTTAGAGTTGCTTTGTACCCAAGACTCAAGAATAGACAGTTTACTAAATTCGTGTTTATCTTTATATTTACACAAATCTATATTCACACTCATTTCTTATCCAGACTCGAGTTACAGTCAAAGAAAAATAGGAGCACAAATACAGAAATAACAAGTATTATCACAAAAATTGCAAGGACAGGGAAATAGCGCAGATGCCCTTCCTTTGGACAAAATGGTGAACAACCGTGAAATAAATTATTGTGTTTGTGAAATCTTAAAGGAATTCAAGTATTCTCTCCGGGCAGCGTATCCAAACATTATCAACTCTTATACAAAAGCATAGAAAAAATAACTAGAATGCAGCTACGTCCTTTGTTTAATATATAGGCTACCTTAAAATCTCATTTGTATAGACACGAAATTGTGCACTGAGAATCAACAAATAACAAGGAATTTCAAAAAGGCAGACTCAATGTTAAGGTTAATACAAATCAAACAAAGTGATAAATACAAGGAGGAAAGGAAAAAGTTGTGTTTTGGTTCAAACTGTGCTGTCCATTCTCTAGTGGTTGCCTCTAGTTCCAATAAAGACGAGGAGATAAAGTCCAATATTATTGTTCTCATTGTTCTTTGCTTTCTCCCTTCTCTTTATTCATTTTCTTCATCTTCATTCGCCGGTTCTGAAACCAGATTTTGACCTGCCTCTCGGTCAGATTCAAGACTCTGGCCACCTCGTAGCGTCGGTCCCGAGTGAGGTACATGTTAAACAAAAACTCCTTTTCGAGTTCAAGAGTCTGGTATTTTGTGTACGGACAGCGCTTCTTCCTCGTCGAGCGGGCGTGTATCCAGTTTGCGACCGGATTGTCTGCAAAAATTACACAAAAAGAATGATAAGAAAAAGAGAAAAAAAGATTCACACAAGAGATAAGAGCCTGTGTTTTTCTATTCGTGTATAAGAGCAGTTATTCGGGTTTAAAGGATGTGTTTAGCAGATATTTATGCAAACTGAAACAATAATGATGAAATAATAAATAATAAAAAACAATATTAAAAGAATAAAAACAATATTAAAATAACAGTAAAATAATAATAAAAATAATACAAAATATTGACACTAGATTAAAGGAATATAAACAGTGATGAAATCGTAGTATAATAATAATAAAATAATAATAAATAATACAATATAAAAACTATATTAAAGGAATAATAACATTAATAAAAATAATAGTAAAATAATAATAATGAAAATAACAAAAGTAACAAAACAAAAATAATAAAAATAATACAAAAACAATAAAATAATAAAAATTACAATAAAACACTAGTAAAATAATAATAAAAATAATAAATAAAATAGCTCCAAATAATCCAAACGTGCACAGCGCTCCCTTCTTGTCCCTTTAACTTGTGAGTAGCACTGTCGTAAAATAGCCAATGTGCTTATTCACTTTATTGGCCCATAAAGTGGCCCTTGGTTCAAGCTTTAACAGGTCCGTGTTGAAAGTCCTGGAGTAGCTCATAAGTCCCTACATTCCTGGAGTTTGTTGAGTTTGTTATGCCTAATTGATCTAAAAATGATAACTATGCCAATTCTCCATAAACACATTCGCAGGGTATTGTTTTGCAGGAGAGCTTTGGAGAGGTAAATGAGTGTGTTATTCCTCCTTCATGGCAAATAATGGGACAAAACGGTCCAGCTCGGTGCGCCATGCGTAATGCGTAATGTCCCTGGGTCCAATTTCTCATAAAAGCACAGCTAAAACATGGCATGGAGGCGCATTAAAGGGATACCTTGAGTGTGACAATCCTCCAAATTCAACGTCTTGCTGGAGGTTTGGGTTTGGAGTCCATGTTTACAGCCCTGTCTGCTTTTACAGCCCCCAATATTAGCCTGGTATAGCGTCTTTTATAGTTCCTAAATCTATTCCCAGCAGATGCGCTTCACGTGCTCCACACAAAAGGGGGGACTATGAAACAGCTTATATAGTTTCTCTTTACGAGGAGCATTAAAATAGCTCCAGCGAAAGGCACTATACGCATCTTGGACGCAGGGAGCTTGAACTTACTCGGATCCAGCTCGGGCTTGTCCTCTTTATGCTTCCCTGACGCCAGAAGCTCGGACTCTGGAGACGGGACGCTCCTCGCCTGCGCCTTGTCCCGTGCGTCCGCCGGGGAGCAGTACAGATAATCCGTGTAGGTCCTGCCCCCGGGGCCCATGAGGCTCTCCGCGGCGGCTCGGTGCTCCGGGAAGGGCCTGCCATTCCCCGGGTACCCGTGGAAGGGCACCGCGCCGGAGATGGGCTCCAGCCAGGAGCGCACGTACCGGGAGTCCGTGCCCAAGTGCGGCTGGTGGTGGTGGTGGTGGGGGCCGTACGGGTGGTACACGACCGACGACTGCGTGTGCACGGGCGCCCACGAGCTGGAGAACACCGGGGGCTTGGGCGCGAAGCTGCAGGACGGGTACTCCCCGCACTCCGGGACCAGGGGCGCGGGGCGAGGGCCGTGCGAGGGGTGAGAACCGGCGGAGGAGAACCGAGTGGCGGCGAGGACATCCTCCGTGTCGTGGGTGATCAGGGAGTCCACATAATAGTTAGTTATGGGACCCGAGGTCGACATGGCGATGCGTCCCGGCCTCTTTTACATGCATCCGATTATTATATGGACTGTATGTGTACTTTTTATCTGCCCATAGAACAATCAAGGCAGGTAATTATTTCTGTGCGCTTCCCGGGCTGCGATTGGCCGCCTCGACAGCACGTGATTATATTTACCCCCTCAAAAAGTGCACAGCGGATCAATGCGCCACACATCCAGGACACCTCTGTGGATAACTCATTAAACACTGGGGCATTAGACTCACTGAGCAGTCTGAGGTGGCTCTGGGAGGAGGATTTTAGTGTAAAACCAAATATTAATAGGTTTATACGTCGGCAAAAGAGGCGTTTCTCTCGACGAAGCACAGACAAGCGCGCAGTAAAAAGCGACGGAGGCACTATTTGATGGTGTAATCAATCTCTGTCTGGAGACTCCTACCAGCCCCGTGTTAGTCCTGTGTGGACAGAACTGCTGCAGTGCTTTTATCAAACCTGGACCCAACATTTCAGCATGTTTTTAGTTTGGTTTGCTATAAAAGTGCAGCCTAATATAAGAAGAAGTACAAGAAGTAGCTTTGACTGACAGAGAGCGTTACTCATCACTCAACAACAACAATAAAGATGTATCCTCAGAAATATGGAGGGACATTTGTAATTGGCAGACAGTGGTAGAGGAGCTCAGATGTTTGACAAGCAGCCACTGGAGCGGGCTATATTCAGCTTGTGGCCGCTCCTGTTTTTATGCGCATCAATAAATGTTAACGAGGACCATTTGATTGTTCATAAACGTGTCGTTAATAAGTCTGGCCCTGATTTCTGCGTTTAGAACGAAACTGTGCGCACAAGAAACAAGTCTTATCAAAGTGAGAGGCTGAGGAACACGGAGACTGCTGCGCATGAGGTAAAATGGCTCATTAAAGGACTAACTAGAAAGCTTTTATAAGATATTGGATACTGTTGCAGTGGCTCTAATGGCGGTGGCGCACTGTTTTACACCGGGCCAGCTTGTCACTTAGCAGCCTGTGAAATAAACTCTGCAGGTCGCTGCAAATAAGGCAATATGATGAGCTTTGAGTAAGAGAAGCCGAGGAACAGAACAATTAGGCAGCTGGCAACATCAGCAACTAGTGACTAAAATAACCATGTGCAGTGCAAAAGGAGCAGAGAAAAGGACAATATAAACCACATACTGCATATGTGTGAGGATTTACTTATATTGAAGATGACCCTCCACTGTGGTAATAGAAGCATCCATATTTGGACACTTTTATTTGAATCAACTCTATGCAATGCATCCCTATAAAGGACAATGCTTTTAGCCTTTATTTGGAGTGTATCACAGCTGACGTCACTGATATTCATTTGCAAAACGCAATACAAATATTTGCATTAGTGCGCAAACACTCAGCACATGATCACTTAATACAAACAGCACAAGATGAACCTAATAAAACCAGCGCATTTTAAAACAGTGCATTTTGACAGAATGGACTCGACTGAAGCCTCGTCCACACTCAGTGCAGACTACAATGCATTACGAAATTAAATTATTCCTACTTGTTGGGAACAATACACTGAAATTACTGCAAACAAAAATAATGAATCGACTATGCAATGAATATGTGTTTTCCTATATCTAGTGCAGTGGACAATATAATGTTAGAGGAGACTGGATATTCGGGATGGAGGCGCGCACTTTGTCACACTCTCTTTGTGCGCTGTGCCGCTGCAGACTTGGGCCTATAGTGTGTATAATGTGACACAACTTGGACTCTGGAGAAATTGATAATATTAGATACACGTCCCTTTATTCTAATGGCGCCATTAAACCCGAAAGGGAAGTGCCCTGCGACCTTTATTACAAAACATACGACAATAAAGGCTTAAAGGGCCATGTGTCAATGAGTCTAGACCTGTTTAGTATACACTTAATAGCAGCGAGAATGGATTCTACATTGATGTATGCTCTTACTGTTCTGCAGCCAAGTGCATATTCATTATTTATTTGGAGCAAAATCAAACATTTAAATATGCCTTTTATCATCTTCTTTTTACTTCAGATATATTATAAACAGCGACAGCAAATATAACAATGCTAAAAAATGAATACAGCACCGAAAGTGAGAATGCGTTCCTTGACCATTGCGTAAATTTGGCGGAGCTTTTGTCTGGTCTTGAGCTGAAGTGTTGATGCCTGAACAGCCTGAAACCCTGCAAAGTGTCCCACAGCCTTTAAACACATCACGAGCTGCCAATGACACAGGCTTTAAACTCATCTGCCTCACACTTGAGCCATGATTTCTACTATTCGTTTATTTCATTATTTATGTATTTGTCTATTCATTATATTAGAAAGATTGCTGTTGCGCGCGCTGTGGGTGTGTTTGTTTTGGATGCAGGCCATTTTTACCCAGTTGTTCATAATGTAAAATAAGAATTCCAGAAATAGCAATGCAAACACGGGGTTAAGATTTCGTTATGGTGAAATAGCATGAGTGCATTAAATTCTTCTATATGCATTGAAAATAAAGCACAGGTGGCAATGTTGTTCCAATGCGCGCACGCTCGTGTAAAATATCAAATTCATTAATTTATTACTAAATTATTTCGTAGAGATTTAAAGTATCATTTGATGTCGCACTTTATCTTTTTGGCCTTTCTGCAAATAGAGTAAAACAAAATGTGGAGACTCCAATAAAAAGGGATTCAAGCGGAAGTAACACGAGTATTTTTATTTATTTAATAAGATGCCTTCGTTTAATGTTTGGCATACGCTTCATAAAGGCAAAGAAATGCAACGTTCAAGTTCCAAAATAATATTTTGGTGGCCTATACTTTTTGTGTGGAATAGTTTTGCATTGTAAAGGCCTGTGCTGTTTAGTCACACTTCTATTCGCCATTGTTTTGTTGTTTTTTTGTAAACTAATTTGGACTCGCGCCCTTGAATAACTAACAATTCTCTATAAAGGTGCAAAATGTACAATGTGTGTACAATTTTGACACTTAAATGCTTGTATACCGCCATGAAAACGAAAATAAAGTGTTTTAATGTTTTAAGGGGAGCTTTTCCTGTCTTTGTGCAGTTTGTGCCATTACGCACACATCACGCACACGCAGGAAGGACACCGTAAAGTGGATGGTTTTATGTTTATATGGTTTTAGGGTGAATCCGCGCGGTTCTCAGGGCTGTTTCCTGCAGCTGTAAAGCCTTTGTCACCGGCGCATTCCGAGGAAGAGCCTCATTCACGAAGGCTTGAATGAAAGTGACTTTGGATTCCAGACTGTCTCCTCCAGCCGCTCCGCCGCCTCCAGGAAAAGGCTCAGAACACACTGGAAACAGGCCCATTACTGCAGTATTTATTAAAAAATGTGTTATTCTATATACACATTTAGGCTAAGACTCCATCAGCCAATAAGGAATGATTAATCCTCAAAAATCCACATAAAAGAAAAGACAGAAATCATCGAATCTCGCAATTAATGTCATTATTATTATCTGCGCTGTTAATTTATTTATTCATGTACTTATTGTGTATATATTTCAGCACACCATTCACTAAAATGTTGCCAACTTGCATCATGGTTAAAAAAAAAAAAATACAACAAATTTACTGTGGTTCTTCAACGTTGTAACTGAATCTTCAAAACATATTTTAATAATGGCCTTAAAGCACTCATTCAGAACACTTCAGTTTTTTTTTCTTCTTTCTAATAAGCAGCCCTGCAAAAACGATAATGTTATCGCTATTTTTCACATATTGAAACCTCTCTGGGTATTTTTTATGTGTATAAATGTAAACAATCCAGGTTGTTAGGCATGAAGAAATACTAATAATCCAAGATATTTCTTTTGGATGATTGAAGTATATTTTCCAAATATTAAACCTCTTTCTATAAGTGTGAACAATCCAAAGGTTGTTGTGTGGCATGGAAAAATAAAATAAAGGCAATCCAAATATATAAACAAATATAAAATACAAATAATCCAAGATTATTATTTTACATTATTGAAGTGTTTCCCAAATATTAAACCTCTTTTATAAGTGTAAACAATCCAGGGTTGTGGTGTGGCATGGAAAAAATAAAGGCAACAAAGATAAATAATAATAATAAAAGCAAATACAAAATAATCCAAGATTATTATTATTTGTTATTATTATTATTTAAGGTTTTTTTTTTTCAAATATTAGACCTCTTTTGGTGTTTGTATGAACAGTGGGAACAATCCAAGGTTGTTTGGCAGGGGAAAATAGTATGAAAGCAATGCAATATATACACAAATATAAAATAAAATGAAAGTTATCCAAGATGATGCATGGTCTTGGATTATTGAAGTGTTTTCCAAATAGCACACCTCTTTTTGTATTTTTATAAGTGTAAACAATCCAAGGTTGTTGTGTGGCATGGAAAAATAAATTAAAATATTATTACAAGTGTGAACAATTCAATGTTGGGCATGGAAAAATAAAATAAGATAAAGGCAATAAAGAAGCAAAAAATAATCCAAGATGAAAACAATACAACTTTCTAGCAAACACTTCAGACATCAACTACTGTACAGCAACAATATCAAGCCTTTTTAGGCTTTCCTCTCTCTTTCTTTTAAAAATAGACTAATTACATTATTACATTTGCAGAATGAGTGCGTAATTGCGTAAAGTTCTGCAGCCAAAATGAAACCAACAGCGCGTGGAGACAAACCCAAGACGCATTTCAACAACAGCCCAAAACAGCATCACAAAATCCAGATATCTCGCATTGTAACGTGTAAAAATCCTCATATCTAAATAATCCAGATCCAGATCTAGTCCAAAAGTGTCCTTCCTCTGCGCTGACCATAAAGCAGCTGATGCCATTAAGAGGAGCAGCCTCTGACAGATGCGCCACAACAGTCTCAAACTTTTTCCCCCTCGTTGTTTACAACCCATTATGCTTCTGAGAGTTTTTTTTACAGCCCGCCACAAACACAACAGCAAAGAAAAGGAGCCCTCTGCCCGACGGTATTACAGCCCCAGTTCATTTACAATGCCATTTGCGTGGGGGGAGACCTGGATGCGCTATATTCAGCAGGAAACTGTGCCCTTGATGAAGACGAACTGACGTAATCAAGGCAGTTTCTTGTTGCCGAGCCAGGAAGCCAACCCCAACAACATGAAACTACCTAAACCACGCTCCAGCTGCGCGCAGAGGGGTTAAAGTCCAGGGAAAAGCATGCACAAAAACCCCTAAAAATGAGGATTGTCTCTCTCAGCGCCAAGAACAAGGCGAGTATTCCCACACAAACAATGCAGCTTGCTGTCATCTTCCTGCTTTATTTAGCTTGAGTGCACAAACCTGGAGGCTTGTTTGTGCCTTTGAGCTTTAAAACATCTCTAAAATACATGCAAAAGCAGAAACCATCCAAAATCAAACCCCTAGATCTCCAAAAATACGCATAAAAACACACAGAAACCTATAGCCTGTCATATTTCTGCGTTATTTAGCTTTAATTCACAAAACAGGAAGCTTGTTTGTGCTATTGAGAGCTTTAAATATCTCTAAAATGCGTGCAAGTGCAGAAATTATCCAAAATCAAAGCCTTTAGACTCCAAAAATACGCATAAAAACAAATAGAAACCTATAGCCTGTCTTGTTTCTGCTTTAGTGCAATTTAGCTTGAGTGCACAAACTTGGTTGCTTGTTTGTGCTATTGAGAGCTATAAATATCTCTAAAATACATGCAAGTGCAGAAACCATCCAAAATCAAAGCCCTATAGTCTCCAAAAATACGCATAAAAACACATGGATCCCTCATAGCAGGCGTGCACCGCGCATGCTGGCAGCTGTCAGACGCAATGCATGTCACACACAGGCTGTGACACACTTTCCCCCAAACAGGAAATCAACAAATCAGCACAAATAGCACGCTAAAAGTGATGTCCTCCTACCTTTGGCCGAATCAGCAGGAAACGCGCGCCTGATGCTGTAGAGATCCACGTGTATCCAAGTCTGGAGGCGCGCGTCGCTTTTGTGTCCTTATCCTCCATTTTTTCATTGCGTTTCTCCATCTTCCTCCAGTCCATAAAGCTCCGGCGCGTTATTATCCCCGGTTTGAGGCGGAGGAGCTGCACGTTTCCTTCCCCTTGCCTCCTGCCTTTAGCTTTGGGATCCTCCGCGCTCTTTGGATTAGCCCTCCTCCGCACACACACACCTTTGAACGCATCTTTTACTGCTGCAGCACATTATATTTGCAGATCATAAAATCCACCCCCAGCGCTTTCTAGGGCGAACCTGACATTAGAATTTTATGACCTTGACTTACTGTGGTCACCTGGATAATATTTAAATCAACGTTATGGTCTCTCACTTCTATTAAGGCCCTGCTCTTTCCCTCATCCCCCTTGTCTCCCACCCCACCCTTTCCATTTCCATTAAAAGCCGGGGGAAGTTGCACTAATGAATCTAATGAATTTTCCCTTCTCTTTTTAGCTGTGGGTTTGTATACACTGTGCAAGATGCGTTAATGTCTTGCACAGCTGGGAGAAGAAGAAACAGAAAACTATATTGCCCTACACTTCTGTACATATAAAAAAGATGTATGTGCCATGTGGTATGAGTCTGTGTGTATGTGGGTCACGTGACGTGTCTGCTTCAAGTGTAGTTGTAAATATGTCCTCCCGCGCGGCTCTCTCGGCTTAACTTCTTGAGCTTCATGCGCCTGTTCTGGAACCAGATCTTGACCTGTCTGTCGGTCAGGTTGATACTGCTGCTGATCTCCAGGCGGCGCTCCCGAGTCAGATACATGTTGAACAAGAACTCCTTCTCCAGCTCCAGCGTCTGGTGCTTTGTGTAGGGACAGCGCTTCTTCCGCCCGCTCTTGGCTCTCAACCAGCTCCCGCACGTGTTTCCTCTGCTCACATCATCTGCAGGAGACAAAGGAGACCTGCCTTTAGCACAAAAAGTTCAAAGTGGTCATTTTGCGCGGTGTTTGTAGCCTCCTCTGGCGCCAGGGTCCAGAACACGCCCATTTGTCCAGTGCCCATCCTCTGTCCTCGCGTCTGATCCACGCGCGTCTTAAGACATTACCTGCTCTGTCTGCAGCCATCTTTGACAATAATCCGAGCAGTGAAAATGGCGAGTCTTATGTTTCTATCCCCCGCTGTGTCCAAATTGCTTTTGTGAGAGGCGCGCCTGCAATTAGAGCAAATTAAAGCAGCACTAGTGAAGCTCTGGGTTCGTCAAGGCCCATGGCACCTCACACTCCCATAAAATCTTATTACTTTTGCGCACAGCAGAGGCTGAATTATCTGAAGAGGATGTCGTGGTAAAAAGAGAACAAAAACGCAGTCCATAGGCCGAACACAAAAGAAATGCAGATACGACATAGAGATACAGACGAAGATATATTTACAGACGAAAGTAGTGCCGGAAATGCAGATATGCGCATTCATTTCGTTTTAACTCCACGAAAATATGTGTTTATTTGGTATAAAAACTACAATAACACGAGTAAGCATCAAAAAATAAATGGAACTGGCGTAATTTAGCCAAAAGTTAAATTGCACTGCGTGATTTGTGCGTGTGTGCGTATGAACACACACACACACACACGCGCACACACACACTCTTTCAGAATCATATATATATGTATGAATATACATACATATATACACACACAAGCATACACACACACACACACACACACACACTTTTATAAATATATACATATATACATACACACACAGACACACACAACAATTCAGCGAGAATTTGTTCATTGACAACACACTTGTTGTCAATGAACACAGCATTATCATCATAAC
>JAADKR020000019.1:7070240-7087943 GCA_011763505.2 Lythrypnus dalli
AACAACCATACAAATATTGTAAATGAAGAACTACCTGCATGGCTTGTGTGCTAAGAACCTCTGGCTGTCCAGCAATAACAACTGTGTCTCCTTCCGCCTCTCCATCCATCAGGTCACTATCTGGTCCTGGGACTCTATGATTGCCCTCAACTGGTTCAGTCTCATCTGCTGAAAAAATAAAAATCAGCAAACAATACCAATGCACTTAAAATGTGGACGTTTGCTTTGGTTGAACAACATACTTTGGTCCTGGGTATTGCTGTTGCTGTCTCTTACAGTTCCCACAGTGTCATGCTCAGGCTTATTTTTGGTTGAGCCTCCCTTGCCACCAAACAGACTGCTGGGTTGGTTGACAATGCGGGACAGTGTTTCCAGGGGTTTTAGAGCAGCGTTCACTGTATTAGCCATATTGGGACTACACAAAACATGGAGTTAGAAAAAATGTATAGTAAAAAAAATTCAATAATGTATGAAGTTTGTACCTTGACAAATCCAAGCTGTGAGGAACTCGTGCCAAATCGTTCACAAGGCCTTTCTTCAGAAAAAGCCTTATGATATTATTCATGCCGTTGTGTTGGGTTTTTGCCGCTGCAGTGCTGTAGAAGCTGGAGGTGGAAGGGCACGACTCCATAATTGTACTGATAATACACATAACTGCTTGAAGTCTGGAGAAAAAAAACATCATCATTACAGTGTAGTGTAACCTTTAGCTCACATTTATTGCACAGCCCATTTACCTTGCATGTTTTTCAGCACCTTCTGCCATAGCAAGTGCACGACTAAGAGCGGCCTTCACCTCGTTCACCAAGGCCACTTGTGCATCTGTACCTGTGCCAGCAGCTGCCAAACTGGCCAAAAAGAGACGTGCCAGAGCTGGAGTGTCCTTGTCTTCTGAATTCTGGGTATGAGGGAGTAAATGATCGAGCACGAATGCAAGAACACTGCAATCCTATGACACAGGAAATTAGGAGAATGCATTAGGAGTTTTCAAAGGACAAACGCTGGCACACTTTGCTGAATCACAAACCTCCTTAATCAGCTCAGACTGTCCGGCAGTGTAGCAGTATGAGGCGATCAGTGTGGCAATTCCCACATAGGAGCGCACAAGTTCAGCCAGAAGTCTGAGGATGGTAGAAGTCGGCATTAATGGCTTCGTAGCCTTTGCCTTGGCAGCTTTACTCTCCTCTGAGCTGGTGCTTTTTTCTCCTTCTTGCTCCTTCTTCTCTTCACGCATTTCCTCTGGGGAGTTTGCTGAAGAATTCAACATATAAATATTGATTAAGATAAGATATAAGAATGTTTAAGGTTGGTATTAACATCCTGGAAAAGCATAAATCGCCAACCTTCGCCTTGTGGAGTCCCAGATTGGGATGTCTCGGCCACAGCGCCATCTGCAGCAAATACTTGAGTCTGCAAGAAAGTAAACAGGATAAATGTAAAAAAATGTATGAGAGACAGAGCAAGTGAGACTTGGTTTTTAGACCCACATTGATGTGAAATGCAGACTGGGAGTCAAAGTCACTGCCTTGACGAGTGAGCCTGTATTGTTGGTACACATCATCACCAACATCCTGCAGTATTTGGCAAAGGTCTTGGCCTCCAGGTACTGCAGCTGCACGCTCCTCTGGGCGCTCGGCTACACACAGTGAGTTAGGTTAGGTTTTAGTCAGTACTCAATATTATCAACAACAGTCTATAAATGAATTATCTTACGTTCTTCAGGTGCATGATATGCTGCCAAAGCATTGAGCATGTCATACAGAACCTCCTTGATAGTATCAGGAATAGACGGCAAAGGCGACAACTTTAGTGGAGTAGTTTTCACCAGCTGCACAGCATTTGGACCTCTAATTCTCAGGTTTTCAAACTCATCATCTGATGCTGCAAGAACAAAATCAGATATATTAGAAATGTATTACATCTCGAAATTAAATTCCTTAACCCAACGCTGGCAATTCAAAACTGACCTGTGCCAGCCCCACGAGGCGCAGGTAAAGCAATACGAACACAATTGCTCGCAGTTTCAATGAAACACTCAGGATTGCGACATGCAGCTGGGCCCAAGACACGCAGGATGTAGTTTATTTCCCTGGAGCCAAGACTGCCGGACACTACTCCTGAGGTAGTGCTACCTGCACCGCTGGTCACAGCTGACCTCACCACCTTAATAGATATAAGCAATTACAATTATACCACTGCCACCAAACTTATCAGGCAGAAGTGAGGCAGCCATACCTTTTCCATGGTGTGCCGGAGTGTAGCTGGATCCTCGATAATGTGCCTGAAGAGCAACGTAACCAGCGGGGTAAAGCCATTGAAACTAGAACTCTGAGTGAGGCCTAAAATCATCCGCGTGCTCTTCAACTCCGCAAACATCATGGCATACTGGTGATTGCGTGTAAGACGCAAACAGAGCCTGAGTGTAGCATGGAGGGTGTCTGGGTCAACAGGAACACTTATCATACTGACACAGGCCCGAATGAGGATGGTAGTCATGTCCTCACTCAACCCTTGGACAACAATATCAGTGCTCGGAGCGGGTTCAGGCTCTTGGGAAGATGAAGGTCCTGAGGGGGCGTCTTTCATTTGGCTTGTGTCCACCTTTGGTGCAGCCATCTCCACTGGTGCCACAGTGTCAGTCTCTGGCTGAGGTTCTTCAGCTTTGCTCTTCTCTCCATCCTCTCGTTCAGAATCAGGCATACTATTTGCCTTGGTAGTCTTGGCAAGCCTAGAAAGTCTAATGACTGTCAACATCACAGGTCTCCGGTTGCCAGTCTCCTCATTCACCTGCATTGTTAACATTTTATGAAGAATTATTTCTCCAAATTATTAAAAAAAAGCTTTAAAAAGTACAAGATCAGAGCAGTACCTGCACCATGGTGTTGAATTGCACAGTGTATCTCCGTCTCCCAGCTGTGAAGCGGACACTGGTCTCTCCGGCTCGCCAAGCAGAGTCTATTGTGCTGTTGTTTGATGCACTGTAACTGCACCAACGGCCGGAACGGTCATCGAACCACCGCCAGTTGTTGCCATTAGGCTGCAGGTACTGAAAGATGTTTAAATAAACAAATCACATATTAAAAACAGGTTGAATTATTTTGGAAAAAATATATTTAAAAAAATAATTAAATAGTGTTGCTCAACTTAATCATTTACCTTGTTCATTTCAGCTCTGCGTTTAGAAGAGACTGCCATTTTTTCATAAAAATCAATAAGTAGTAACACTGGAGTAATCCATCTGCAGAAAGAAAAAAAACAGAACTATAGTACAAGGCGAAATAATGAAAGACTGTATATTTAAAGGTGATCTCACTTTGGTGTTTGGATGTCTTTTTGTTCCTTAGCTGCCTGCAGACATGGCTGTACAACTTCAAGAAGTTTGATGAGCAGATCAAGAATTCCACTGTTTTCCACCACTCTGGCACACATGAGCTTCAACTCCTTAAATGTGTTAATCAGAACTTTTAACACCTTTTACATAGAATATTACATTTAAATAAAAATAGTGTTTAACTACCTCAAAGAGAAGGGTAAGCAACAGAATCCGCGTGGCCAATTTCGAGGCCTGTGGGAGAGTAGACATCTGTCTGGTCCACTCTGAAACTGTCTTTGTGTCACTGGTGGTCAGAGGCACAGCTGCCTTGATGAGCACATCAGCTGCCTCCCAAACCTACAAACCATACAAGATATAATAATGATCATCATCAATAGGACTAATGGCTCCAATCTATATTCTGTATTACCTGGCGAACAACTTGACCAAGAATAAGATCTCTATACTCTGGTCCACTCCTCTTAATTGCAGTCATGAGAAGATCACAAAGTCTGTAGACTGTGTCAGGCAGCTCATCGAGAAGATGGAAGCAGCCTGGCAGCATGGAGTCAGTGAAGGTATGCAACTCTTGGGGGTCCAGAGGCTCAGCTTCCATAAAGCGCTCCAAGCAGCGGGCCTCCTCTTCCTCTGCCCGTTCTCTGGCTCTTCGGTCTTCCTCTTCACGACGTCTTGCCGCTTCCTATAAACCCCAAGACATTGCGACCATAACACCAGTGCTTCCTCCTTTTAACCACACAATGCTAGTAAACTCTACACAAAAAGTCACACCTCTGGAGAGTCAGAGCGTTGCTCCATGCTGACCTCTTGACCAAGAGACATGGCAATGGCCCTCATCATCTGGTCTTCTTCAGACATGGTGAGATCCTGAATGCACAAGAACTCACACATAAACAAAGATGCAATTTTATGTGTCAACTCATTTCTAGAAAAACTCTTACTCTTACTGCTCCTCCAAGAAGAGGAGGAGGATGAGTCAGCAAATACTCTGTAGCCTGTTCCATTGTGCTGGTATTCAGCAGAGCTTCCATGGCATGTTCTCTTGAGAAGCCCATGTCCATCAGCTAGAACACCAAAAACAAAGCAGAATATAATTAACCTCACTAAGAAAACACAACAACATTGGAAATAGAGTTAAAGCAAACATTATACATAAAATGCCTTTTCCTGAATGCCTTAAACCTTTGTTTTTCTGAACTGTTCTTTTGGCATCTTTAACCTCTCCTTAATTTGATGGCCATTATACCTGCTGAGTCTGCTGCTGGTGGGCCTGTCCGTGCCTCTCTGGCCCTCTGCATCTTCCCTGTTATAAAACAAATGGTGGCCCATGATTCAGTGTGGGGCTGAAATAATTTGCCAAAAATAAAAAAAAACCATAATGCTTCTGTTTTCCAATCAATTTTGCCATCATGATATTGTGAGAACACATTCATTTTTATTTACCTGTAAACTATATTATTGCTCAAGACTTCTACCATGACATGCACTTTGTTAGAAAAATGAATGAGGCCCAATAACGATTTAATAACACGAGAGGAGCCCAGGAGAGCTGTGTGGGCGGCCCAGGACTCTGAAGTGATTAGCGCAGCAGCTCACCCAAAGCTAACAGAAAAATAAGCCAAAGTTCTTTGCAGAGACTGCATTATTAAAGATTTATTTTCACTATATTTGCACAATCTACGCACCTGGACCACAAAAAGAAGGTTAACAAAAGCATGTGGGTTTGCGCGGTCAGTTTCTGCGAGAAGGTTTCTCTGCATTTCAGCTGACCACAAATAATAAATGTATCAGCTAATGTAAGTTCAGAGCCCGACGAAAGGTTAAAGCCTGCAGTGTTTCTGGAGCCGGTGAATGAAAGAGGGGAGAGGCGTGGTGTCACGCTGGAGCACAACTCAGCTGCAGGGCAGAGCACAAAAATGTATGTTCTGGGGGACCAACAATCAAATCAGGTCACCAATAGTCAATATTTTTTTTTACAATTATGATGTAGTTTTGAGCATTTGATCAATTGACCTATACCTACTATACATAAGATATCTTTAATAGCTGCTCAGCATATACAATAAATTGTGTTAAAAGATTAAATATCATATTACAACACAAAGAACCTAAAATAATCCTGTAGAATTAAGATTACTGACAATTTCACACAAGTATTTAAATTAATCAAGTATTTGACTCCGTGCATGCCATGTAATTTTGAATCAAAGACAAATAACTCTAATGCTGTTTAATAAACATAAGAGCTTAAAAGGCATAGGTGTTGAAGTTCATATTATTCAAAATGTTGACCTTAATTTTTTCACTTTTATTGCAAATGGATACTGGCTTATTAGAGGCCACCTGCCTTGGCTGCTAAACATCTGTACAGGTCATGACAAAAACCTTTTGGCCTCTATTCTACAATTGAGAAATTGCGTTTATTAATATTGCGATACTTGCAATAGTTCAGCTTTAATTCAATGTATGTACAATAGAATAAAGATGGTACGAGACAGAAGTCTGTTCTGTCTATTTGGCCATTTTAATGTATACTGCTCTAACTAACTGAAATAAACAGTCCCTGATACTGCTGTACAACAAAGAGGTCACTGCTGTAGAGTACCTGAGTGAGCTGGGCCTGGTTAACCTGAGGCTCGCGTCGGGAACTTGAGTTAGTGGTGTCCTCTGGTGGTCCTGCAGGTGGCACTACAGTAGAGGAGCCGGTTGTCGCAGTGCCCTCTCCACTTGTGGTGGAGCTGGATCCAGGGGGCACACTGCTTCCCAGTGAGCCTGTGGAGGCGCTCTCCTCCTCTGGGCGCACAGTGCCCTCTCGCTCCTTGGCAAGGCGCTCCTGGATTACTGGCTCTCCCCTCAGGATGTGACAAAGTATCGCCAACATGGACTCAGCCATCCGGCCTCCATACACTTTAAGTGGCTTCCTGTTCCACAGGTTGCGGATACAGCTGAATGCAGCCTTTAAAAAAGGTGAGGTACAAACACAGAATTTTAAGAGGATTAATTGATATTCACCATCGTATAATTTTCATGAGCTATCCCAAAAATTAAATCACACAACATAAATTTGCAGGTGACGTGGAATCTAATACTTACTTTCTGAGTAACAATGAGAAATCTGAGGGCACTGAACTGCGGCATGGTGGGTGTGACCCCAGGCATTTTAGCTGGCAGAGAGTGAGGAGAGTCCAGGACTGTACTGGGGTTAACCATCTTCTCCACTAGCATTAACCATGCATCCAGAAACTCTCCTGTCCCATCTGGCAATTCAGTATGCTCCAGACCTTCTGCCACAGGCACCTTGCCACCCATCGACAAGGCCCAGTTAAAAGTTCTGCAAAAACCATGACAACCTCCATTATGCGAAATATACCAAAAAACCTCAATGGGTTGTTCTTTTCACCACAGAAAATGCTTACTCAAACAGAGCATCGTGTCCTCCTGAACAGAAGAACTTCTGCAGCATGAGGTGATAGGGGTACTTCCTTTCATCAAAAAGCATTGGAGACGTGAATCCCACTGAGCAAATAAAGAAGGTCAACCTGCAAAAGACAAAAAAATAAATAATCAAAATAATTTATACATACAATTATTTTCTATGCCACTGGGAAATTGCATTAACCTGAAACGTGGTGTTGGTGTGTATGGAGGAGGCTGCCAGCTCAAACCCTTTGTTAGAAGTTTGGTGAGGGCAGAAGCAGTGGCTCTGGCTGCAGGCGTTGGAGTCGTGCCTGTGCTTGTGGCGTGATGGGAGCGACGCTGTCGCACCGGGGAGCCCACACAAAGCTTCACTAACAAACCAAAAAGCTCAGCCAGAGCTCTTCCAAGTCGAGATGAAGCTGGAATGACAAAAGCAACATTTGTGTCCAACTCAAATTTATACTTCATCAGAATTGTATCAAAGAGTTACACTGTATGATACTGATTTTATTTATAAATATATATATAAAATGTCTACAATTTAAATGTAGTTTTAAGAAAAATCTTACCAGACAGAAGAGGTTTGATCTGTTTAATGCGAGTGGCCATAGCAGGAGTGAGTTTGGATTTGGTCTTAGGATCCGATGTTGCAGGCTCATCCGTCTCCATTGGAGCCAGTGCATCTCCATCAAGACCCATGCCCTCCAGCAGTCCACCAGCAGAAGTGTCCACAGACACCACTTCAGTGTCTGATAGTTTATTAGAAAATAATGAGCAGATGTTATCACACTAAAGCTGCACTTAACTAAGCAGTAAGAAACAACCCATACCATTCTTTTTGGAACCTGATGCTGCAGATGTAGTGCTACATGATGGTTTTTCCTCTTTGGGAACTAATTTCTGCATGTCAGCCTGACCAAATTCACATCCTGGAGGCAGACTACAGGACAGAATAAGGATTTAATATTTTGAGATGTACTATGCAACATAGAGACACTTTATAATACCTGTTTGGTGTGCACAGGGACAGCAGAACAGTGCTCTCCCACACAAGAGAGCAGTAGAGCTGACTGAGCTTATTGAGAACACTCAGCCCTAATTGGGAGCCCCATTGGTTGACAGAAATAGCTCTGATTTCACTCTGCTCAAAGATACATATATAAAAGTTAACACATGGTTTACCTTAATACAAAACATAAAACAATGACTGATATATTACCTGTCCTACTCTGCAGGTGTGTACAAACATTAGAATGTATGCATGAGCAGCCGTCAGAGCATGCAGAAGTGGAGTGGCACGTGCTGACAATGTGGCATCCGTAACATGGCCAGCATTAGCCAGCTCTCTCAGAAGGACAGATCCTCCAGGCACCTCGATGGGCCGGTGTAGAGGCTCCAAGGATGTCAAAATACTGTCCAGTTGGCACAGGCCCTCTTGAAGGACCTTGGGTTCATGAGACAGTGTCTAAAATGCATAATAGCGTTAATCACTCATGTTTACTTACATTAGCGATGTGTAAAAAAAAAAAATCACAGTTCTCACCAGTATTGACTTGCAAACACCAGCAACTGCTTGACAGGCAGCAGATGTGGGGAAGTCTATAGGCAGATTAGGTAAACCAAGAATCGAAACCAGAGGAAGCAATCCTTTCTGGTTAACAAATTCCTGACAGTGGTCATCAGTGGTATTGTTGCTCAGTATGGACTCCACAAATTTCATCTGCAAGAAACATCCAAATTTCAAACTAATCTATACAAAGATTTGACTCATTAATCAATACATACCACATTCAAGATATAATCCATGAGGGGAATAGGAATCCGTTCCTCGGTGCCCACGACCCTGCAATGAACCACAGCTCATATTACAGAGGCTCAAACTAAAAATAGCAATACATCAGAGTGAAGATTGCCTGGCTAATTGACTTTTTTAAATCTATTATGAATTCAGCATCATACAGTTGGAGTGGGACTGACTGTTTGTTGGTCTCTGGCTCCCCCTGTTGTTGGCTGAAGGTATGAAGGGCCTCCTCCTCCTCTTCATCTTCACTAGAGGCTTCTTCGGCTGCATGACTGGACCGGGCAGGTGGTACTGCGACTGTGCCATCTGCTTTTTGGATGGATGGTTTTTGACAGATGTACTCTGGTGCTCGGCCTAGGTTGCAGATTTCTTCTAGTAACTGCAAAATGAAAATAATTGGGTTATTCTAAAATATTGTAATAGCTAACTAGCGTAAATTTGTGACATGAATCTACCTTAATAATGGCTGTAGTAGCATCAGTTTTCAATGTGGGTTGGTGCCTCATGAGCTCATCAACTGCACTGCCTAGATTGGATGCAGTGTCACCTGAAAGTACATTATAATAGAACTATGCAGCGCCTGGAAGCAGCTAACTAACACTACAACAGGCCAAACACGCTGCTGAACTTACCCAAAGGATCAGAACTGCGTCGCCGTCGCATGGCAGGCAGGTAGTCTGGAGACAAAAGCACTTTGAAGAGTCGCTCAAACGGCTGACACTGAACGAAAGAGTGCAGTCCTCTTGCATTCAGGCACAGGGCACTAAACACATTGGGAAGAGAACCCAAAACTTCACGTGTTGCTGGAACCTGGAATCAAATGCAAATCACGCAAGGAGAGTTGTTAAAACGCACTGTAGAAATAATGCTTACAATACCATCAAGAGGCCCAACGCGCATTACATTATATTATTAAATAAACATCAATGCATCGTAAATGTGCAGCAGCTGCGGGAGCTTCTGTAGATCATGTAAATGAAGGGAGGGTAGGCTACTGATCGAGCACAAAGGTTTCCAGTAAAACAAAACCCACATCTTTGATGAGAAGAGCATGCAGCATAACGTCAGTGAGGCCGTTGTCTTGTAAAGAGGACAAGAGGGATGGCTCCTGGAACACAAATACTGTCACGACCTCCGTTGCTAAAATTAGAAAAAAAGCAAAGATTAATACATTACTTTGTCTTTTCTAAAGGTACTTGCACTACCATTTAAAAACTCACCAAGGAGAAAAAGTGAGGGGCCATAATATTCAGCATTACTAATGATGTGTTTGAGTGAGGTAGGCAGTGATCCATCCATTACTATAAGAGATTAAAAATGACACTTCAATGTATTGCACAGACTATACAGTTTTATAATTATGTTAAACAAATGCATCAGCATTAAATTAACTTACTGTGGCGGATACCATCAGTGAAAGTAGAGTCCTGGATGGCTTTCTTCAAAAAGTTAAGCATTGATTTTAACAGTGCTGCTCTCTGTGGTATGCACTGCATACCTTGGAAACAGATAAAAAAGAAAATAAACATTTTTTCAAAATTAATGTATTTCATGTCTCCAATGGCATACCTGCACGTGGTGTGTTAACAGCATTGTTCTGAGCTCGATGGTCGACATCTGGTCTTGATCCAGAGGATGTGGATGGGCCAGGGCTGCTTTCCATGGCAACCTCAGACACTAAAGAGTAATGAAATCACAAAAATGAAGGGGTTAATCATCCTATACTGAAAGATTGCAGTGTTAACCAAACCTGCACTGATTCCAATAATGGCTTACAAAACTTTGCAACTAACTTTCCATGTCTGTGTCCATGTCCTCCGCATCCACTGCAGCGTTAGGCCTTTGAATCTTTGGCTTGATGACAAAAGGGCACTCTTTTCTTGATAGGTCTACCTCATGCTGCATTAATGCATTGGGGAAAGAAAGAAATGACAGGTATACTTGGCATAAAATGTTATTTTAAAATTAAAAGCAGCAAGTTACCTCTAGCCTGCAAATAAAAATGGAAAGGCCGCTGTGGGATTGAAAGGCAGCCATGTCCAAGTTGGTAATAAGGTCCACTACCCGGACAGCTCGGGTCACAAAGGTGATTTGATCTTGCTCATCACCGAGAAACTTTATCACCTTGAGAGACAGAGGATTAAAATCAGTGGGAAAAACCTACAGTGAAGCTGAAATGCACACTCCGTACTGACAACCTACTTTTAACAGCGCTTCCATCATACCACAAGAAACAAGCGCCTCCCCTCCAGCATCATAGCTGGCCAAATGGTAAAGGAAGGAGAAGAGGGCAGTTGCAAACTGGTGCGGGTACGGCTCCATCAAAGGATCTACAAGAATAAAAAAATACAGATATACATTTATTTTTTTAGACTGGATTAGTGCCACACATGTCTGCGCCGTTTGACTCACCAATCATTGCCTGTATACAGTTGCGCACCAACACAGGCAAAAAGCCATGATAGGAGGCAGTGCCAGTGCAGTCAATGATATTTGAAAGCTTTGGGGTCCTTTCCAGATGGACAATAGATGTTAAAGTGCGCAAAGATGCCGCCTTAATGTCCTTATAAAAAAAAAAGTTACAAAAATAAATGTCATTTGCAAAAATGACTTGTACATAACAAAAATGTAGTGCTATGCATGCAATTGTGATTTTTTTGCTAATTGAGACTTACCACAAGCTGTTTGTCTGTAATTTGAAGTACATCAACCAGTTCCTCTATCAGGCCATTATAAAGAATACTGTTGGCTGACTCTTGGAGTGCATTTGAATACACTAAGAAACAAAGATTAATAAATTTGAATGCATTACAACTTTTTAAATACCATGCTAAATGCACTTTTTCTTACCCAATATAGAAATTGCATGTAGTCGGGCTTGCACGGCTTGCAGCCTCTTCTTGTGGTTGGAGAAACCATGGGCAAGTCTAATGTGTGTGAACAGTAGGGTCTGTTTGTCTTTTGGGATGTTATACATTGCTGTCAATGACTCCATAATTTCTGACGGACTTTCAGAAATCTGAAAAACAGAAAAAACTGAACATTCTGCAGTGTCAAAAAAATGATGACTTAAAGGTATTGACAAACAGTACCTTGTCAAGCTGCTCGATGTGAATGTAGTGTAGTGTATTACTACTGGTCTGCTAAAGAAATAATCGTTATAAACAAGACAAATACACGTTTTACATATTAAATATTAGTCATCTTTACCTTCCTCTCAACTTTGACCTCAGGACCTGGTTCAGCATAGAATTCAAAGTGCAGTGTGGTGGCACTGGGGGGATACTTCTGTAAAGCCAGCAGTACAAAACCCAAAGAAACAAAGAATTAAAAAAACAATCATTTCATTCACAGTTTAATAATTTGCTCAACCATGCTTAAATTACCGCCAAAGGCAAATCCCTGCAGCATTCAGCGAGACCAAAGCCATTTTCCTTTCCACCCCAGCTCTACAAATTCAACATACATAAGTACCAGCATTTTGTCTCGCGGATGAAGAGTTAAAACTATAAAAATAACAAAACACAAACATGTAAATACCTCTGCCAGGTGTTGTAGACGGGCTAATAAAGGTGTTCTTTTATCAGACCCTAGTCTTGTGATGTAGTTGGATCGCTTACTGAACACATACAGGAGGTTCAGCACAGACAGGACCACCTGCATATCACATGACGCTAACAAGGTAGTTAAGTGCTGTAAGAAAGAAAGATTATATTAATAGATTGCCAAATGAATCATTATATGACAGTAGGCTCAAACCAACCTCGATGGAGCTGTAAAGGTGCCTAGAGAAGCTATACTCAATTAACAGTGCTGTGAAATTAAGTACTGCCAACAGGAGAGCCTTGAGCTGCCCATTGTCTGGACGATCACACACCAGCAGCCATGACATATTCTCCACTGTCTGGCCCGCATCGCAAAGAATGCCATCGAAGCGGTCCAGGAGATCCACCCAGTGGTATAGTTCACACTAAAGCAGAACAGGATAAATGGAGCAGTTCAATAACATGAAAAAAAAAGAAAATTTAAACACAATCTCCAGAAAATGAATAATATACTCACTTTGCCAATATTCCAGGTCTTGATGTGCTGCAGTTCAACCAGGAGCAGCTCGTCACTGCATGCCTTGAGCTTTTCAATAAGTATCCTGCAGTCAGCCGGCTGTGTAGGGCATAGATTAAAAAATCAATCTTTCTCTTACAAATTAAGACAACTCAATTAACTAGATTAATCTAATAAACTCAATAACAAAATTACATTTCAACATTACTCAGAAAGATGCAAGTGCATAACATAATTCAGTAATGTATATGTCATGTTAGAGTAGACTACCCATTTAACCAAGAACACCTATAGATAATGGTTTAACTTGTGTTGATAAGCTTGCCACTTCATTGGTTTAAAAGCCTTTATACAATTTCATACAAATATGGTTGAAAAATTATTGATCCATCAATTGACAGTGTATAACACTGGACAAATACTCACAGCTTCTGTAGGAGTCTTTTTTAACTTGCTTCTGTCCACCTTCATTGTTACGCCTTCTGTGGCCCCCGATTCTGTTGAACGTAAATGTAACCCGTTACAATTCATAAAACAGATTTCAATGACATCAGCTCATTCATCAAGGAGCCCCAGGGGATAAAGGAGAACACAATAAGCATAACAACTAATAATAATCAATTAAAACAATACTAGTGGCTGATAATACTTCATGAATTGTACTTACAGAAATCAGTTTGGCAATATCCAGGTAACAGCATTTTAGTCACATTACCTACAAATGAAAGACATTTGAATAACGTCAGACTGGTTACATATAACAGAAGCCAAGGTGAGACAAATAATCTAGCATTGAAAAGACATGGCCTAAACAGATCTGCAGTCAGTCTGAATTTAGTTTTGATATGCCTTACTCCTTAAATATGGGCATAGAACCATGTAAACTACAGTAAGCACTTTAACCATTTAAACACAGTCACAATGTAAACCGTCACCTTCCTACAGACTATACATTTAAATTAGCGTTACAGCTTTATAAGCATGATTTGTATACACTTTATCCCGTTCAATCATCAGAATACGAATATACACAGGGCATGAAAAACACAGATCGTGATGCCGCTGAAGCAGAAACGATTGGAAATGGAAAGTTAATAGTTAAAAGCTACTCTTCAGCTTGATAAACATGTCATAATGCATGTAGCTAAAGGACACGAGTCACAGTATCTTTGCAACATACATGGGAATAGAAAGACGAGTGTAAACACCAACGAAACATGAAACAGAACATGAGAAGCTATGATGTTGTTGTTGCGGAGGTTAGCCTAGCAAGCTAACTGTGATACCGGTAGTTAAACGACGTTGTTAGCTCCAGGTAACGATAGATCACGAAATACGCAGCTAAAGCAACATTAAAAGCTAAACATCATCATAGGGAAATAAACTGTACAACAAAAGTCAACTCCTCAACCCAACAGACAACACCGACGCAGCTGTCAGCGCGGTTAATAGCGCGTCATGCCGCAATTACCCGGGACGGGAAAAAAAATCCAGGTCGAGGCTTCTCACAGGCCTCAAACTCAAACCCGCTAACTTTACGTAGCTTGTCCGGTAAAAACACGCGAAAAGAAACGCCAAATAACTCCAGTGCAGTGCGAGTGAGTGTGGTGCATCTGTATGAAATACCTCACAGCGATCAAACTTGTCAAAGAGTCAAAAAAAGGAGAAGAGCTAAGCCTCAGAGCTGCTCAGTCCCCCATTAGCCCCAAGTTAGCCGCTAGTTGAAATGCACAATAAAACTCGCTGAATCATTCTCGGAGCGTCTAAACCTGGCAATGCGAGTTATGTTTACCAGATTACACAGTCTGGGTGAAAGTAGTACACGTAGTAAACGAGCTCTATCTGTCTGTGCGAAGTGCTCTTTTTCCCCGATTCTCCTGATAGCACAGAGCCGCTGGCAGACTGGGGTAGTGTCATGGCAAAATGTGAATCCGGATATGTAACTGACCGTTTCATTTGAAATTGTGCTCAATAAATATAACACGTGTGTCGACTTACAAAAGACTCTCTACAGGAAAACTGGTATTTACATAAACCATGACACGCAAGATTACAATAATATAACTATACTGCACTGTCAGACGCAATAAATTACAAAAAGACAGACAAGTAGATCACTAGCCTAGTTTTAGGAATACACTGACTGAATAACACAAACATCGATTTATTATTGAACTGAAACTGAATTTCTTCAGAGTTTGAACTATAATAGAGAATGTAAATCATATACAGGGGATATACATTAGGGTTGTTCCGATATCGATATAGGATTTTTTGCCAATACCAAAGATTTTTCAGGTATCATTATGTACCTTGACCAAACCCTATCAGATACCAAACTGTGTTTTTGGGCTTTGCAGACACTTAAACAAATAATAATCATATTTGTGTTTCCTTTTGAGTTATCACAGAATCAAGCCATGTAACTCCCAGTGCACGGAATGTTTATTCTGTGTAATGATGCAAGTGTTACACTTTTTGGCATATTTTTGGTATCACTTTTGTTTTTATTCACCCAGCTGTGGTATTGGACTTGTATTTGTATCGTATTCTCAGCCCAAGTATCGGTATCAGATATGATGGGGAAAAAAATGGTATCGGAACAATACTAATATACAGATATAATAGGCATAAATAAAGTTGCGTACCAGAAACTCCTTTGGTTCATTAACCCCACCATTTGCATCACAGTTTTAGTTTAAGTTTTGCTTTTTTGCAGATTCTTCAGATGATCTGAAAATAAAAATGTAAATATAAAATCACAAAACATTGCAAATGCATGCAAGAGGGTGTTCGTTCACTTTCAGTGATCATGAATGGGTTAGTGTTAATATGTAATTAAATGTATACATTTCAGCAGATTCTATACACAATGATCTACCAGTAAGAATCAAAAATGCTTCTTGTACTAAGTTTGATTACAAATAACTTTACATTTACAGCCATTGCTTTTGGTGGTCAGTTAGCCAATTAGGATACACTACTGTATAATGACAGAACCTGCCCAAAAAAATAAAAATACCGCGAAATCAATGAATCTAACCGTGGAGGTCAAACGTACCCGTTTTTTTTAGTTAAGATCATACAATTTGTTAAAGTATAAAAACGATTTGTCCAGATTCATCCACGTTCATGAAGCCCGTTATACAAATAAAAAAGGCGGAAATAAAGAGTTTACGCTAGTTCTAATTCTAAATAACGTAGCCTTCTTTACTTTCCCACACGTGTGTCCCCTATGTTGGAAAACAATCACGCATTATTATTGTTGACACACCGTTTTCAGTCTTTACAGCCGGGCATTGGTTGCGCAAAAACATTGTCAGTGGTCGGTCTAACATTAGCCAAGTTTCAAGTTATTGCTACACGGCGTTAGCATGTCGTTAGCTTCCAGCATAGCAACATAGCAAAGCCTACGCTAAATCTAATAGCATGTGGCTGGACGTTTCAATAATACAACCACGATCTTGCACATTAAAATCCGCAAAACCCGTGTTCAATGTGTAAACTCTTTTAGACTTGTGTAAATACCAGCACACAGGGAACACGAGTAAGCTAGCGACGAGAACCTCACAATGCTCTATCAGTGGGATGATGGCTAAATTAAAAATGGCGGTTTACACGACAGAATATCCATATTTACCAGCAAAAAGGTCACTTTTGTTACCTTAGCTTCTGCCTGCCGCGGAAATATAAATCCCGACTGTGTTAAATAATGTAAAAAGAACCCATACGTGGCTAAAACTGAACGCTAGACTAAAGAATCGACACTTGTACTCACCTCAAATGCGTGTTACATTCGCTTCTCCATCTTGCACTGGCGAGTAGGGCAGCCTGACATCTCGCGAGATTTCGTTTTGCTGCGTTACCCCCATACCCACGGTTTTCCCCTGACCACGCTGCTAGGGCACTCCCTTGTTGTGCAAAACAATGATAATGCGCTTTTTGTTCGTCGTTATAGTGCAGTAGAGCTTAGCAGTGAAGTGGTTTAACGTAATATATGTAATATTTGTGATGAAATAGATAAATTGGTAGATAGTTCAGAGATAAATTGATCTCTGATCACTCCCAACTCCTTATAACTCCGAAATCAAGACTTTTTTTGAAAAACTATTAAAATGTTTTTTTCTGCCTAAAAAGTTCCAAACACTTGCTAATAGTGTGTTTTTGATCTTTTAGTGACCCTGCAGCTGTGAGTGGTTATCATAGTGTCTTTACTTTCCATCACAGTGGCCTTTATGATGCACCAGGATCAATTGTCTTCTCTGATGTCCCTCTCCATGGGAACATTAACAAGAAACCGTAGAAATCAAATCAGAGACCACTGTGGTGGAAAATAAAGGTGCCATACTAACCATCCATAGCGCCTAGCCGCTAAAATGTCAAATATGCACCAATATTAAAGTTTTTTCCAGCTAAAAAGGTTCCATTTTACCTTTAAACTCCAGTATTTAATTTGATTATAAGGGATGGCGTCTGCACTTTAAAGTACATATTGTTTATATATAAAAATGTAACAAAGTTGCGAGTATTTAGAATAGATTACTTTGATGACAGGCTGTCTCTGACTTTCAGGGAAATTGGGCTACTCAGGTTAAAGTTACAAACATAAGAAAATATTTAAAAAACGGTAACTTTTTTTCAAAACTGTATTTAAACATTGTTATAGCACACAGCGTATACCAAAGGGATCACAAGAGTGTGAGTAAGAATTTTAACCATGGTTGTCCAGCACACTTTCATAATTACACAAACAAGACAAGAACTAATGACATTTACTGTGTACAAAGTAAAAAAAAGGATTTTCAAAATACAGCAAAACCTTGTGTACAAGTCATGTTGAAATATTTAAAAGTTTGGAACTATAAAAGAACATACATTACAACCCATATTTACACATCAATTAAAATCCTGCGATTTTCACATTACACACCATTAAATCTACAATTTGTGACTAGTACATTCTGAGGGGAAAAGCACAAATCTAGACCTGCCTGAAGAGTGGCGCCAATAATCCATTTCTCCCCTATATCTATATACATTAACGATACAAATATGTACAACAAAGAGTAACTGTAAAATATAGCAATAAATG
>JAADKR020000019.1:7088043-7099609 GCA_011763505.2 Lythrypnus dalli
AAAAAAACTAAGACAAGGTAGTTTTTATCACATTTGCCTTGGCAAAAATAAATATTTTTTAATAAATACACCTTGTCATGTTATTTGTGTCATGGTTTTCACCAATAGATGCAAGAATAAAAGGATATATTCTTTAATGATAGAAAATATTTTACAAAAAGCAACTGGTGTCAAACTATCCGGAGATCTAACTGCTAACAATCTATCTTTTCTGAGAGGTTTGATTCCATTTTGAGGCGTTAAAAGTGTAAAAAACAAAACAAAAAAATACTACAGTTGAGTACATATACATTTATAGACAATGGAAGCTGTACAAATTTTACAAAACTATATAAAATTATATCCCTTTATTAAAAGCTAGTCACAGACAAGGTCTGTAAAAGAACGCATACCGTATTTAAAATCTAACCTTGTAGAACTATCTTATCTAGTCAAAAACTGATACAAGCTCTCATTACATTTCAGTCATTTATACATGCAACAGAAGTGTGAGTTTATGTTGAGGTCTCTTGAAGAAAATGTTCAAAATGCAGATCATTTTACCAGTTTGCTCAAACTGGCACTTATGACACATGACAAAATACAAACCAAGATGCAAGTGAAAACCCCATTTCATAGTCCAAAATACGAGTTTTCTCTAACATTTAACAAAAATAATTTCCCTCATAAGAGAAGTTTCCCATTGCGGTGAATTTTGAGAATTTTTCCAAGTCTCTGTTTTGCTGTTGCAAGTCCCTTCTTTGGGCGTTTCCCTTTAATAAAATTAAAAGTGGAAAATACATCAGAACAAAGGTTACATTTCTTTACCATGATTTTTCATTCTTACCTTGGCCAACTCCAGTGATGCCCTGGCTCACTAAAGCTGCAGGCGATGTAGCAGAATGAGAGCTGCTGTTCTGTGGAGACATGGAAGGTCGTCTGGATGTGAGGAACACTCCAGGAGCCATGGCCCCGCTGCCTCTCGGACCTCCAGGCCCAAAGGGTCCAGGTCCTGCTGTGTACTCATGGTCCAGCAGACTGGCAGAGTAGTAGTCCATTCTCCTGTCGGGGCTGAAGTCTCCAGGGGACTCAGAGGCAGGTGGTGGTGGTGATGGGGCAGATGGCTCAGCCGGCACAGGTGGAGGAGAAGCCACAGGTGGTGGTGGAGGACGTGGCTTTTTGGTGTACTTCCTTTTTGCAGGCTTTTGCTGTTCCTGAATCAGACAAAACCAAACATAATACTATGAAGAAATTGTAAATGTCAGGACACTCTTGAAAAAGAGTGAGAAAAGAGATTTTTAATCTCAACAAGTTTTTCATCCTGGTTAAAATAAATAAATAATCACTGTTAATGATCAGCTGTACATAATTAAAACAATAACTCACTTGTTGAGCCAGTTTGGCAGCAGCTGCTGCAAGGCCGGTTTCTACTGATGCAACCCTTGCCCCTTCTCTGGCCGGGCGTTCCTGTTTTGGAAGTGTGGGCATCACTCTGGCTATTTTTTTTTAAACGAAGGTTACAGTTATATTATGTGAAACACAAACAAGGTCCATTTTGTTTATTATATTATGTTTACCCTTTGGACTCCAAGGTGTATCGTCCCAATTCTTTTTTCTTTTCATTTTGGCTCTATTAGCATGGTCATCTTCATCTGATTCCAAAGAGGGGTAAACTTTAAAAAAAATAAAAATAAAAAAAATTAAAATGATAGCAAAAACACACGTTTAACCCTTCAACAGTGCTCAAAACATTTGCTATACTGAAAAGGCAGAGAGCTTAAACAAATACCATAGTCAGAGTCTTTAAAGCATGTCCCCAGCGTCTCCTGTTCATCTGGACTCTCTTCATCACTCATATGACGAGCTGGACGCTTGATGGGCCGTTTTCCAGGTCTCTGAATGATGGGTTTCTTGTCGGTCTTTTTGGCCCCAGCAGCAGTCATCCACACTGTCCTGCCTCCTTTGTCCTTCACCACCCCCAGACCCTCCGTCAAACCCCCAGAAATGGATAAGGGCGATGAGGAGGAAGAAGACGACGAAGATGAAGGAGGGTTGGCCATGGAGAGCATGCCTTGAATGGCATCACGAGTACTGGGAGAAGCAGGTGCCTCCTCGCTGAGGAAAATATGTAGATATATGTATATATGTATTTTGACTTTGTATTATAACAGCCAGAAGCAAAGAAGTCTAAGAAAACAAAATTCATAGAAAATCTTAGTTTAACATTAGGTGCTCACCCAAGGGCTGGGTCCAAGCCTGCAACTTGTTTACTGGCCTTGAGTAGGTCAAGAATTCCACCGGCGCCGCCCTTCACCCCATGGGCCTCGAGCGCCTCTTCATCTGTGGTATAATCCTCCTGAGGCAATACAGAAACATTTGTTTTGTTTTTTAACTTTGTGAAAGTGAAACAAAAAATGTTCAACACTAATAATATGCTTACCTCAATGTCAAAGTCAACCTCTCCAGGCTCTCTGATGCGATTAGGATCAGAGCAAGGTTTTGCCCTTGGCAGCTTTCTAGGAAGACCTGAAGACACATTTTACAACATTCATGATGAAAAATGGGATTCAACAAAAGAAATTGAGCTTGGTTAAAGTTACAATGCATGCAGAAACAAATTTCCCTTCATTGGACAAAATAATAATATGAATAAGGGAAAAATAATATAATTAATCAATATATAAATCATATTTTCATTACCCACAAAGTGTGTACTGTATAGTGTGTGCACTGGGGCCAAACTTACCACTCAGTTTCTTCTTTTTGCAGGATGCTGCTTGCTTGCGTCTTGGAGGCGGAGTCTCGTCAATTTGCAGCTCATCCTCCGATTCAAAGTCAGAAGCACTGGATCCTTCCAGCTCCAGCTGTTGGTAGCTGGTCGCAGATCCTGCGCCGTTGCTACTGCCATCCTTCTTACTATAAGTAAAGAAAATGTATACAAATATTTGTAAGATAGCATAGTGTTGTTACTAACCAGGATACAACACTTACCCTTGGATTTTTCCATTGGTTAAAACTAGCTTCAATTTGCTTTTATTGCATTTTCCTTCAAAGTCATCTAATGGCAATTCTAACTGCTATGGCATAAAGAAATCAACAAGTCAATAATGAGTAAACATACAAAAAAGCCTCAGACTTTGTTACAAGACTTTACCCTGTTTTTGCCTTTAGATTTTCCAGGTTGAAATTTCTTGAGTGTGTGTTTGGTGTGAATCTCAAGAAGATCCAGTTCTCCTGCCTCCACCTTCACAGCTGCTTTGTGACCCTTTTTCTTGACTCCCATTTGTCCGAAAGTATCCACAACTTCTTTAGGTTTGGGGCCTTTCTTCTTTCCAGGAGGGCGTCCCGAGTTCTGAGATGTGTTCAGGGGAGTTTTGGTGAGTGGTGACCCAGGAAACTGAGGACCTGCTCGACCAATGTTTTGCTGAAAAATATCCTATAAAAACACCAAATGTAAATAAAGACAGTATATATTAAAGAAATGCATTTGTGATCTAGCATTTTTTTTTTTAATTACCTCAACCAGGCGGATCTCTTTTGCCAGATCTTTCACCAGTATTTGAGTATTGATGGTTTCTGGAATCTCCATTTCATGATTTGTTAACGCCTAAATGTCACAATTGAAATGTCAAATAGTGTAAAAGTTAAATACACAAAATATGTGAGAAACGTTTTATTCATATAAAAGATATGCACAAACCTCTTTGCGGGTCCAGCTGCGGAAAGCATTGTTTAATGCTTTAGCTCCATGGACAAGGTAAGAAGCAGGATGCCTGCGGTTTTCCCTTAACCCTACATTATTTCAGAACAGTATTACTTGTAACACTTACCACACACACTACATACACAATGAGTAAATTAAACACTTACCTCTAAAGGTGTCCAAAAGATGTTTCCCAACGTACCAGCAAACCGTTTCAAAATTAGGAAACTTGAATAAGTCTGCGGTGCTCAACCTTTTCTCTATTTCATACGCTCTGAAGGGAGACAAGAACACGGATTACTTGAACTATTTAAAAAGATTATTTCAGTAATAAAGTGAAGTCTTAAATTTACTAAATGAGGATTTGAAAAGTAAACGTTCAAGTAAGCAATCCCTTTGTGATTGGACAAGAAAAAAGTGTAGATCTTTTAATTGTTGTAATTATGTCATCATCAATCATGCATTTGTAATCTTAATGTCAATAGCCTTTCTGGCTAATTCTGTTTTGTTTTTTAAACCATGTCTCATCACAAATTGCACTGTCCCCTTTCATATAAACAAACAAAAAAAACTCATTGGTCAACTCTCCAGACTCTGATTAGTTGTGGAGATCAGCAAAGGGAGAGCCTTTTATCACTTCATGTTACTGACTTTACATCAAAATGCAGACCAAAAAGGTCAATTACACTTATATTACATTTGTAAACCATTTAGACTTTAGATTATCACTTTAATGTTACCTACCGCAGCTGCATGTCAATGTTGAGGCTATGCAAGAAGTTTCCTCCAAAGGCCAAACAGTCCACTGGAGTAAGGACAGCATGAATCCATCCTATAAAGCAAAATATAAATGTTACTGTGTATGCAATATACCATATACAGACAAAAAAATGTATTATATTTACCAGTGGGAATAAATAATGTGTTCCCTTGTTTAAGTGAACACTTGTAACACATATCAACCTGGTCTCCAAAGAACATTTCATTTTGATTAGAGGAAGAGTTCCATCTCTCAAAAAGTGCTAGGTTGGCTGGTGTGGGAGAGATCAGATAGAAGATTTTTTCTCCCTAAAAGACAAAGATATGAAACGGAGTCAAGTAATTTTGTGCATTAAATGGTAATGTAAAATGATTTAATGGGGTTTTAGTCTTACTCTGAGAACGTGGTACCACACAGAGGTACCTCCAAAGTCGATGTGAAAGTCTGTGTAGCTGTCCTTGACTCCCATTAGGCAGTACTTTTGTACATTGGGCCGTTCAAACACAGACTCCTCTGGCCACAGATTTTCAACCCATGACAATTTCCTTACAATCTTGGGAGTCTCCACCAAATTTGAGAGTCTAAAAATAAAATTTTAAAAATGAATACAAAGAAGGATTTCATGTTAGTGTCGTTAAATCACAAGGCTTTACCTGGTTTCAGAGAACTCCAAGCTGATAACATTAAGCACTTTGTCTCTATTAGGACTGTTGTAATACTCAACAAAGTCCCCTAAACGCATCTTCATGTCACTCTGACGAGATACATCAATCACATCAATCTCTCTGTCTGGACCTGGAATTAGTAGGGGAAAAAAAAATCAATCTAAGTAACGTTGCAATGAAAGCTGATTTGCCATTATTTAATTTATTTTCTTTTTTACCAATGTAAGTTTCTACATCGCTGACAGTAAATGAAGATGGAGGTAACGTCATTCCAAGGCCATCCCTTCGAAGCACCATAACAGGAACGCTGAAGGAGTGCTCTTCAAGAAACTCAACAGTGAGCTGAGCACCGGTCGGCTTCAGTAAGACCTCATCCGCACTGAACACAGAAAATACAATTTATATGTAAATAAATAATATAAATACATATTTTGTGAAATGAGCCAATTGAAGCAAAAATTGTGTATCATTTGTAAATGGTATTTACACATTATCAATGGAATCTGCTCTGTCACAGATACTTACTTTGGAAAGGTGCGACTTCGTAGCTCTCTGACAAACTGAGCACTGCCCGTTTTTACAGGTCGACTTGGATCTCTAAGCCCAGCAGAACTTGCATCCGTCTGTTTACTGCCACCACGGCGTTTACGCACTTGAAAAACAAAACAAAACATTTGTACACAAGTACAAACAAAATATATAGTAAATACATTTACTACTTATGAGTAGGAACATAAATAATAAAAAACTGTGAACTTACTAACAGAGGGTCCATGTGTAATTTGACAATTTGGACAATGGTACAGGTCAATTTCAGCAGCCTTGTCCTCTTCAACTCCAACACAACTATGAAAAAACATTGTGGTATTTACTTGCATGTGTTATTAAGGTTACATAAATGGGTAAATAAATGTACACTTGTCACAATTTGGAGGAGAATTCACTCACCTTCCATGAAACCAGTCCTGGCAAATATCGCACTCGATCATGAAGCGTGTAACATCATATGGCAGGCGGCACAGGCAGTAAACTGGCACAGACGCCATTCTGCATGTGTTTACACAGCTTTGTTGTGGTAAGGAACAAGCACTTCACTGGTAGTTGAAATCCAACAGGAACTTAATGCTGAGAAGTAATCCTCGTAGCTCAGGGAGAAAAATCATACCTACAGAAAGAGATCACATCGAATTATAAAGATATTATAAACAACATTCAGCATTTGTGCATTACCTAAATGAGTTTCAAAAGTTAACATCACATTCATCTTTTAATAATTAAATAGCAAGCTAAGGAATAACAACATTGAATTAACCACCTATAATTACAAAACATTGAGTTGTGCTTTTGGTGTAGTTTAGCTAAGCTTATTTAACACGCACAGATAACATTTTGCATGTGCTGTTTGTAAACACACACACTCCGGCTGTTATCAAAGAAACAAGCTAGCTAGCTCGGTTAGCCTTGAAGCTAATGTTAGCCGTGTTTACCATATAAAATACACAAAAAACACCCAGAACCCTGAAACACCACGAAAATTGCTTTTAAAACAGCATGTGACCGATATATAACACAAAATAAGCAAGGGCAGATAATGCCAAGAGGAAGTAGATTTGCAGAAACTTACCGAGTTAGCGTTAGCTGAGGCAGAGCTGCTCAAAGCCGATGTAATCCCTACGCAAGTCCGGGGAAAGAGCGGCCTGTTTGTAGTTTGGAGCTATTGCAAACACTACATAGTTAGTAAAAGCACAAACTGCAACTGAATAAAACACAGGTTCCGTAGTTTACGTAAAACCAAGAAGTGTAACCATATAAAGCTTAAAGAGTTCAAAACATTTAAAAAACCGATGAGAATAAATGCACCAGCGCCATTTCAAAGACAACAGCGTCGCTGCGTCACTACGTCACGCACTGCTCATGAATATGAACAAAGTTATTCTATTACTAAAAGCAAATATACGACCAAAAGCAAATATATGACTAAAAACCAAAATATATTACTAACACCAAATATATAACTAAAACCAAGTATATTACTGATACCAAATATATTACCAAAACCAAATATACAAAGTAATTATATGACTAAAAGCAAATATATGACTAAATGCAAATATATGATTGAAAACCAAAACATATGACTAAAAACCAAAATATACTACTAATATCAAATGTATTACTAAAACCAAATATATTACTTACACCAAATAGATAACTAAAACCAAGTATATTACTGATATCAAAAATATTACCGAAGCCAAATATATTAATAATATGAAATGTCCCTTTCTGACTGAGAGAAAGTGAACAGCCCTGGTCTCAGGAGGTGAGTCTGCTCACAGTAAATGTCTGTTTTTAGAGGTGTTTTCCACCAACAACACCTGTAAATAGGTGACATGTTATTCAGTGTTGCTTTATGTAACACAGGCCCACTTTGTTTTGAAAACTGTAAAAGAATGTGCTGGAGGCCAGACACATGATATAGGACCCACTGGATGTTTCAACCCATTTATTGTGATTAGTTACAAAACATAAATAAAATCAACAAAATTAGTTACATTTACAGATGTTAACCAACAGCAACCCTTTGTAAAATTTCTTAGGCCTATTTTCCATCGGTGGCTCACATACTTGCTATGTGCCCCCCCCTAATAGTTAGCCAGGAGCTCAACTTGCTGGTGCATCAGTATTTCTTAACTATTGTAAACACAACAAATCTCAACCTGACCCAACCCTTAAATACTATCATGTAGAGTTAATACATCTGGGCAGTCCCATGAACAACAGATGGAAAACAAAAAAAAAAGATTTACATAATCTTTTGAGGAGTGAAAACACAATTTTTCAATTTGTACACCCTGTTTCATACAAAAATAATCTTTTAGATAACATTTTGGTACCACTTTAAGGACATATCCGAACCCCCCTTCTCAAGTCATAATTGAGCTGTAGCTTGTATTTGTAGTTCACAGTATCACCCTTTTCCCATGATACTCATGATAATAAGATAAAACATACTTTTTTTTGCCGTGCACCTGCAAATTCTAGTATATGAGCACAAATGTGTTGACTGATGCTGGTCAAATTCAGCTAATTAACAATAACAATGCAATTGACCTACAATAGCAAAGAATTAAAACATTTAAAACAACAGAGAGTTTCTGCATCAGCTGGTTGCCATGGTTTACATGCTCCTGCAGCAGTTTCAAACAAGGAAGGTGGGACAAGTCCAGGCTACACCTACATGGTTTTGCACTTGAGCACAGTTAACAATGTGAATGGCAGTGAAAGAGAGGAATATACAGCAACAAAACTTAAGTCAGAGGCACTGCTTTGGTGCTGACCTAAGTTTTGCCGATGTATATTCCATTCCATTCCATTGTCCATTCCTCTCTTTTACTGCCGTTCACATTGTTTACTGTGCTCTAATGCAAAACCATGCAGCTGTAGCCTGGAGTTGTCCCACCTTCCTGGTTTGAAACTTCTGACTGCGCACGGAAACCATTGCAAACAACTAAAGCAGAAACGCTCTATTGTCATGTCATATTTTACACTAAAGCAAAATCACTGCATCTAAAATAAAATATTTTTGTCACAAGCTTTAAAAAAAGTCAACAGAGCTAACTTTATTATTATTCCAATGTTAATTGAAGTACTTAAAACTACTACATGAAAAAAGATTGAAGGAATGGAGTGTTTACTTCAGTAAAGCTGGGATCAGGTTGCATTAATAGCTGGCCCATACCCCAGAAGTCTATTGAGAAAGGCCAAGGTTAAAAAGATAAATGACATGTGTCCAACCTGTCAGACAGGGAACAGAGGACAGACACTGTCATACAGCAGTCTCACAATAGCTCTCTTTGTTTTGACCTATACATATAAAATAAAATACAATGCCTGTAAACATTTCATTCATTTGCACATTTAAGAGTCTGGTTGAAATAAAATGAGCAGGGACACACTTTGTAATCACAACAGCCGGTTTGTCCTTTGTCACACAAAAATATAAATCCTTACACACACAGAAATGCAGTATCTTGAAAGGCAAATAGGAGTAACCCGTATGGTGTCCCTCGTCCAACATGATTTGGCAGTTTTTTCAATGTTTCTCTTCAGCAGGACACACTGTAATCGATGTACTGTTAGATATGTAGAAGGTACTGTATACTGATGCTGAAAGCAAATGTGACATCTGTGTAAATATGCCCAACTTCTGTAGAGAACTAAAGTAATACAGAGAGTGCAAGAACCTCCCATGCTTATGGGCAACTTATAGGCAAGTAGGTAAAGTCATGCTGTCTCAGTGTGCAGGTATTTTTATTGGGCTTTGATTATAGTATATAGTCAATAAAGTAAATGTCAATTGAATTGTGGTAAACAGACGACTCGTAAGATAATACCTACATGCTCACATTTAGGTTTGCAGTTTGGTAAATGTTTGATCCTTTGCAGAGATCTATCTGGTCTTTACATAGGTGCTTCAACAAAATCACGTTTAGGTTAAACTTAAATCACATGCTCATTAATATTATTATTAACTGTAATTGCACTTTTTAATTCATTTTTGGGGAAAGACACAATTATGACTTGTTTGTAAATATCTCAATAGGAAGATTTTAGATCAGCAGTAAAATTGGATAATTTACTCGTGCACACTTGTTAACATTGCACCCATTCATACCTTAATGATTTTTACAAATCAATTATCCAAACATGTTCAAAAGTCATGTAGCCTTCTATCTGTACATTCTCAAATCTCTCTTTATGCTCTTTACCATACACTCCTCATCCCACGCAAAAACTCACAGCTAACAATCAGAATAAGTTACATCTTTTACCAAGAGGTTTTCCATGCCATTAACCATTTCTTGTCCGCGCATTTTCCTTCAACTTCATTTTTGTCCCAAAGGAAGAGTTGAGGTGGGAGGACTCGGGTGAATTTTGGCACAAGACGGCAGAGCAGCAGCTGTAGAGCAGGCAACGGAGCATGTGGCTGGGGCTGGAGCAGCACTCTCCGAGGAGGAGGTGCCACTGACCGGGAGCAGAGGAGCTGCGGCAGAGACTGGAGACGTGGGCATTGGAGAAGGCAGCAGCGTCTGGCTTTGCGCTGAGGACAGGGCGAGTGGAGCCATGGGCTGTGTCTGTGGCTGGGACTGGGACAACACGGGCGCTTGCATTCGGGTTGGGGGTGGCATCTGCTGATGGCTCATTTGCTGGATGGGAACAGACTGGTGCAGGTGTGAACTTGGCTGCATTTGGGCCATTTGTGGGGATTGCCCGGCTGAATGCAGACCTGACAGGTTTCCCCCTGCACCTGCAAAGTGAGAGGTGTTCCCAGGGGCAGGAGGTGTCTGAGGGTTCAAGGGCGGGACTTGGAACCAACCGGGCTGCGTCACCTACAAGCATGAACATTTATTCAGATGATTGCATTGTTTATTTTTCCATATCCTATTGCACTGTGGGCTTACCTCTGTGGATTGGTTCCAACCCGCTAACTCCTGCACCTGCTGAATTTGCTTTATTTGATTCAAAGAAGGCTTGGGAGGGTTAGGTCCGACTGGGTCTTTTGTCCAATTATCAACAAGCTTGTGCAGTTCATCTGTAAATGTGCTTTTCCGTAAAGGACTTTGATCTGTGGAAGGACAAACAGTTTTTGTTATTTCATCTTTGTTTGATTGTATAAACCAGTTGTTGCACAGCTAACGCTGATGCCCAAAAGCCAGTTGTCTCTTTGTTGTGCTCTCCATTGTGAGGATTGAAAGCATGCAAACTATGCCATTCTGTTGACTTTTGGCTGGAGATGGGATAGAGGTGACAGTACTTTGTTATTGATCAATTGGAGCTGGCTGCTGAACTGTACCTCTCTGAGTAGTCAGGGAGGACTGCTGTTCTGGGCTGTACATTGGTATTCTCTGGTCACTACCCGACAAACTACTTGATAATTGGAGGCCTAGTTCAAAAAAGTCAGTCAATCATCTACTGATTAAAATATGAATATATAGGATAGTTGTCAGTAACACAAGCCAAACCTGAATGTGTGACTCCATTGTTGTCCATGTGAGAGTGGGGTCGCTGCCGGACCTTGGCTTTGGCAGGTCGGGGTCTTCGAGGGGACAGCATTGGTGGAGCTGCAGGGAGAGGGATTTGGGACAGGGCCACAGGCAGACTCTGCCTCTGATCTTTGAGAGAACGGAGCTGTCGGTAAAGCTCCTGCAGCTCCCGGTTCTGCTGAGCTTGAAGTGAAACCACCTCCTTGATGTGCCTGTAAATATCAATGCAGTGGCATTATTTATTGAGGACACATATATTCTAAACACAGAAAGCACCTTGGAAGTAATCAGAGATTACACATCACATTGTTATATTGGCCCTGTTTGACAAATACAAAAATATGACTGAACATAACCCTGAGATGGCACTTCCCACAACAGACCCTCACCATGGTTATCGTAACCATGGTTA
>JAADKR020000019.1:9456423-9469980 GCA_011763505.2 Lythrypnus dalli
GTTTGAATATGATTTGCAGGATGTAAATGTTCAAGGCGACGTTGTGAGTTTGATAATCACAGTTAATTGTACATTGAGCATAAAAGTCTGATTTATGTTTTAGTGCTGATGTACAACAAGAATATGATGCAAAACACTGATATGTACAAATAATGCATTGTATATATTGAGATAAGTTACTCACTGTGACTAATAATGATTATGATAAGCAATTAAATACTACAAACATGAATTAATTATATTTGGCAATCAAGTTTCATGTTTAATTTCTCTGAGAAGGAAGAAACATTGCTATATTATGATTGCCATAAATATGCACAACATAATTTAAAAAAACACATTATGTGAGCAGTTTTATTATTTTTTATAGTATAAATTAATGTTAAATCAGATATTGTGCTTTCTAAAAATGGTAAAACATGGTGACTTATATAAATGAATTGTGTATGTAATTAATCCACGCGTGCCGTGCATATTTATATACAGTGTAAATGTACTTCTCATGCACGTCCATTTGCAGCCATTGAAGCAGCATTTCAGGCCTGGGCGGCAGCTTTTGAGTGGGCGGCCATAGCCTGGGGGGCCAATGCGTGGGGGGCCAATGCCTGGGTAGCACTCGTCACATGGTCCTCCTGGTCCCGGTACTGAAAATAATATTAGTTAAAGCCTTTCACCCATGACAGTGGACCACAGAAGCAAGGCTCTCTTAAACAGAAGTGGACAGAGTAGCCACTCATGTGTAACATGAGACAAACTAAAACCTTACACTTATATATATTTTCCTATTAATGAATCAATTTATGAAGGGCACCTACGTGACAGAGCGGAGTTCAGATCCACGGAGACGAGGGCTATGGCCAGGAGACAGAGGACAGACCGAGCCATGGTGGCTTCTGCTGCAGTCATTCACTGACCCTGCTTGCAGTGCACTCGTATTTATTCACATAAGCTGTGCCCTCGGCTTTATCAGCAAATAAAATGTAAACATGGTTTATTTGGGGCTTTGAATGCGCTTTGTGTACAATTATATTTTATCTTGTGTCAGATGCCCTTGTGTCTGACACAACCTCTGAAAATGTACAGTGTAGCTGGGAATCTGGTAAAAAAAAATATTTTAACTGCCGTCACCTCACACAGCTTTCCAAATATTGATGATTTGAGGAACAGATATCAAACAACAGACAAATAAATGTCCTCCAACTGTTGACAGCAAAGCAGCAGATGTCCCTGAAAGTACCTTGTGCTTAGACTACACTATGTCCTTCTTAGCAAGGAAAAAGAGAAACCCTGAGTATGTTTTCTTTTTTTAACCACCAAAGTCAGAAATTTCATTTTATTACAATTCTGAGCTATCAAATATCTTTTAATTTCATATCCTCTTTGTGTTGGAACAAAATATCATTTTGAAATATATTGCAACGTCGATACACATACTGTATTGGAAACAATGTGTCACAAAGTTTGACTCAACATAAATGAATACAATTATACATAATGCTGTTGTCTGTTAATCAATAACAGGTTTAACTAAAAAAGCCATACTTTCAAAACTTCACAATATTTGGCTCTATGGCACACTGATTTTTATTTCATTTTAAACTTTTGTAAACTCAACTTGTGATTTCTTGTTAAATTCATTCAGGGTAAAATATTACAGTCAGTTATCATGAGAAACCATAACTGTATTGCTTAGTGTTTTAGAATGTATATATATCGGAATACTCTGTTTCATTATACGCCTTTCATGTCAACACAAGTGTATTGTCCAGCCCTATAGCCTTTAGAGTTAATTGAACAAATCTGTTTCCTCGGAGAGTCCACACTTTATGACTGAGTGGTTAGGGCTCTTGCCTCACAGCGAGAAGGTTGCGGTTTTGATCCTCAGACCCTGCGGGCCTGTCTGTGTGGACTTTCATGTTTCTCTCCCTGTGTCTGGAGGGGTTTCCTCCGGGTGCTGCGGTTTCCCCATCAATCAAAAACATGCGCAGTAGGTAAATCCTCCAGCAGGTGGTTTTGACCATGAGTCTGGCTCCACATCTGGAGATGGGTCCCCAAGAGTTGGAAATAAGCTGCTCTCTGCTCCTTATGGAGGGCCTCCGCGACATCCAAGGATGGGTCAAATGCAGAGAAAGAATGTACCTATGGGGATAATAAAGACTATAATAATAATAATAATAATAATAATAAAAAGAAAAGGCTGGTCAGTAACAGGCTTTTATAAAAGTAGCAGTTTGTGAATGTAAGTGTTGTTTTTTTAGCTGAACCAAAGGCATCTCCAGTTGTGCCAGTGTTGACATTTCTCTGTGGGTAACTCTGTCATCTTAGCCCTGAGATTTGTCCCTTGCTGCAATTATCAGTTTCCTTCAGCGTAACAAAATGCCATGGCCAAGTTATCTCATCTAAGCCATTCTGACATTGTTGGCAATCAGTGACCCAAAGGGCAGTTTAAACCTCCTCTTGAGGAAGCATAACTTGATGCAAATATGAAGGGAAATAGTGATGTTTGTATAGTCTATTTGTCTTCCTTAGTGTTGCTAACCCTGATGTTCAACCTGTCCATCCACTTCCTGGATTACTTTATTTCAAAATGAATCTGATTACTGATAACGAGTTACTTTAGTTTTAAAAAAGATCAAACCAAGCTGTTTAGTTCTGCCCACTAAGATTTTTCATCATTTCAAGCGTCTTGTTTCCTGCACATCACAGACAATGGACCAGAATATTCTTTCTTCAGATAAACTCAAATTAATGTTTGTATTTCCAACCAGTTATTGGTTTCTTTTCTACATTTCTGAATTTATAATAAATAATACAAGAGTTTCACCTGTCAAAATTTACAAAAAAATCAATAGTTGATAAAGTAATTGTAATTACCAGTTTTGCACTTGTAATTCCATTACATTACTCCCCTACTTAAAAAAAGTAATCGAATTACAAAAGCCTTGCTTTAGTAATACATTACTAGAAACAATGTACATGAGTAACTTTTTAGAGTAGTTTAAACACAGAGTATTTTTACTTCTACTTGAGTAACGAAGTATGTGTACTCTTACTTAAGTAAGAGTAAAATAAACTCATATGTCAAACAGAAACATAACTCGGACTTTTTCTGACGACTCACAACTCAAGTAGCATTTTCTCCAAATACTTTGATCATTTTTTTTACTCTTGAGAAATTATTTTGGTCACTGCTGTTACTTCTACTCGAATAAAATCATTTAAAAATAACGTATGCAAATATCGGCTACTCTACATACCTCTGCACATTACTTTAGCACAAACATGTGCAGCTTTGGTATGAGCCCCAGAATAGTATCACTATATTTTGTGTGAAAATACTTTGTATGCTCTCAATGTTGATGAAGAGTCTTGATAAAGCATGTGACATTATTTGTAAAACATTTAAAAAGTGATTGGGTTATATCTGTGCTAGATTTATTTCCATCCAACATGGTTTGCACATGTCCAGCCCTTTGGGATATTTATTTCAGGATGAAATATCTTTTGCATTGGAAAAGGCCAGTCTATGCACACTTTCACCTGCAACTGACTCTGTCACTGGAATTAATTGTTTTACATTACATGAACATAGCCCCCTACCCCAAAAAAGTTTCTCTTCTCAAATCAAAAATTAAAATGAATAATGAGACCTAAACGTTTGTGGAAAATCCTAGAAAAATCCGAAGGTGAAAATGTGTTTGGATAAATGCGGGTGATGCATATCTTTAATCTGCAATGCGTCTTATAAGCCACTAGATGGAGCTATGGCCATAATGACAGACTCAACACTTGACGTGGAGCCCCAGCTCAGGCCTGACTGGTTTTGGTGCACAGAAACCTCCAGCTTGAAATCACCTAAACACGAATATCGGAAATGTTGTAAGGGAGGCCTGCAATCTGACCGCATTTGCAGATGCTTCTTACTTTTTGCTCAAAAATAAGACATTTGACACTCTCTTACTGGTTATATCTTATACTAAAATAATGTGTGTGAAATAACATGTAGGCTACCACACACATCTTTTCAGAACAAACCAGTCTGTCAGTGTGATGTTGCAACAAAGTGTAACTTTGTAAATTATTCTGACTAACTTTGATGTGATTGACAGCTCTCCCTCTGAGGACTCCTCTGGCCTGTGGCTTTGGTTAGAATGCTCTTCTACATGTCCAACTACACTACTTTATATTTGCCAATTCAATATAGCCACTAGGTTGTTGTTGTTGTTGTTGTTTTTTTTTTTTTACTTTGTTCTTTTTGATGCAATATCTGGCTCTTCAATCATCTGTATGTAATTTTATTCTAACAGATGAACAAGGTTACCATATTATTGCATTATGTTGTGTTTATAGTATGCTGATTTTCTATAGTATAAACCCACACCCCACCCAATTTTTCCCTGCTCTCCTCTCGTCCTTGGGAATTCAATCACGGAATAGTGTGGCTCCTGGAAAGAAAAAAGGAAAAAACCCCTTTCCTCTATATATTCATGCAACAAGGTCTGGCTAGTGCCTGTTATTGTATGTCCTTGAGAGATGATGTAGATGCTATCGGTTTCACTGCGGGCTGTGCATGCTCCACACATGAATAAAGAGGAAAGGAAACATTTAGCGACTGTAACTGTACGGCTGGCACTCAGGCAGGTCACAGTTTCTACATTTGAAATATGGAAATAATATCTTGCATTTAAGTTATACGAGAGTAGGTGGAGATTAGTTTGGGACAAGATAAACAATGGGATTTTTAGTGGAGCAGCAATAAATACAGAGCCTGCTTTTAAACGTATTTGTCGTGGTGTCGTGGTGTTGTCCATATTGATAAAAGACTTTGAGTCTACCTTTCTATACACCAGTGTTTCCCGACCTTTTTTGAGCTTAGTTACACATTTTATATAAAGAAAATAACAAGGTACACCACCAAACAAAATGCCACAAAAAGTTAAACGTACAGAAATATAATGAAAATCTTGCTCTTCGATTTTTATTTATTTTTTAACTAGTTTGGACAATTACGATTTAAATTGATTTGATTCTCCCTCATCTTAATGAACGATGAGTAATATCTGGGAAAAGTATTAATCCTGTTGTTTTTATTTAAATATTTCTGTTATTGACATAGATAGAGGGAAATTTCATTGAATTCCAATAACTTGCACTTTAAAGATACAGCTCTGAGTATACATTTTTAAAGAATAAAATACTTAAAAATAAAAAACATTTCTAGTGGCCGATCAGACTCAGTTTAAGTAAACAAGCATTAACTCTCTCCTTAACTAGTAGTAATATACATTTCCCACATTCTTGTCTTGAATATACCAGTAAACAACCATTATTTGCACCTGTGCCACAGCGTTTTAATAAGATTCCATCACATTCGCAAACCCTGAAGTCCAAAGTCATATGTCAGAATTGATAAATGACCATAATTTCTGCCCTGCTCCTTGTATTGTCCCAGTCTGACCCCAAACAACTTTGAGCATGACCCTTTTGACCCTTCATACCCCTCTCTCACCCCCATCCTCCAATGCCCCCTCCTTCAGTCAATCACCTATTACACTGTGCATTAACCTGCCATTGACCCCTCTATGCTAAACTCAATTGCCATATTATCTGCAGCCTAATGCATTTTCTCGTACTTATCATCATAAGGCTTGGATTTGATTTTGTGGCCATCTTTAGCCTGTAGGCATAAACATATATCTCGGGTGAATGCTACTAGATGCAAAGAGTCTTTTATGGTCAAATTTAGGACATTGTTATACTGGGATTCCTGACGTCTATCGCTCTAAAGCTGCAATGTCTACTTCTCGCCGACTTCATTTGGACGTAATTGTTATTGCGACCCCAAGGCCAGAATGAGCCTGCTATTGCACTGCATAAGTTCATGTTTTGAAACCTAAAAATAATACTGCTACTGATAAAGCATGCTATGTCTTTCTCAAAAAAAAGAAGAAGCAGAGGCAAAAAAATCTCTCTCATCATCCCATTGTACACCCCCCCAGCCCTTTAGGCGGGCGAGCCATGCAGCCCCACGGCCCCATGGGAAATCCGTAATGTATTCAGCTGGGCCTTGAGAGTAAAATGAAAACAAATGCGCTGTAATAAAGGCTGCAAGATGAAGCGATTCTGTGATGATGCTCTCCACCGGCCTTATAAATCAAAATAAAAGTGGAGCAGGTCGTAGGCAAGTAGCCCCGCCCATTTCTGTGCATACACACACACATGCATAGACACATGCATAAATATAAGGGACATATGGAGGAAGAAGAATGCACCAAACTTGGATCTATTTGTGGTGCAGGAGTCAGGGGCTTTACAATAGAGGTGCCATGGAGGACAGTTGCGGTATGCGGTGCGTACAGACTAAATCTAATAGAAGGCAGTAATACAGTGTCTTAAAAAAAACAACTATAAATCAACAAAACCCTCTAACTACTTTTTTCTCTCTTTGTATTAAAAATGAAATGACTAGTCGGCCATTTTGGATTGGAATCCCAGAGACAATTTTGCTCACAGGATGTTTTAACGAACTGGTCCTAGTTTTTTTGGCAGAATGAGCTTTTACTTAGCCAATTCCACGGGGCTACAGCAATCCATAATTTGTGTGACATGTTGCATGTACTGTATATTCTACACACTATACCAAACGCAAAAATATATTGGACAGATGCAATATTTTGTACGATGTGGGCATGGCCAATGCACAAGTCTCGCCAATAGCATATTCTCTTTTATAATTCACATGTGCTCTGTTTGAGAGAGGGAGTTGTGTCGGAGTGAGGGCCTGTATCGCTGCTTGCGGCTTTAATAATTATAGTAATTGAAGAAGAAGATATATTTAACTCAATCTCTGCAGATTGGGGTCATTTTGTCTATATTTCCTAACATATATTTTTTATTGTTAAGACTGGGTTGAAATAAAAACACTTGTAGTGAACCAGGAAAGCAGCGATGCACTTCCCTTTTTGACCTGTAGGGGCTGCTGTGGTGTCAGCCTCTTCTGCGTTTCTCTGGCATCCTTTTCAGTGTTGATGAGGGTACAGGAGAGTACAGTAGAGTATATTATCATTAGTTGAATATTTTAAAAAAAAGATACTGAGGGTGAAAATAACGTAACATCTGCTTGTCTTTGTCCGACAATTTAAAATTAAATCCGTAAAAGTGGTTTAGAAACGACCCTCTTAAGAAAACACTGCTGAACAACAGGGTCACATTGAGGTTTTTTTTGTTTTGTATTTGTATTATTTGTCGCTTTATTAATTGCAAACTTGAAAGGAAAGGCATGTTGTTGGCTTTCTGCTGTAGCCTCTCCTTCCACAGATAGAGCATAGTAAACAGAGGTGTATGCTAAATAAAATATGCCTAATAAGTTGAAGAGAGAGTGCGCTGTGGCTTCTGCATTTTCGGGCCAGGAATAGCACAGTTGTTTATTTCCTCCTTTTCTTTTCATGTCCTTCTCATTTTACGACCTGTGAGTCAACACAGCACACGTAAATGATATTTTGACACAAAGAGCCAATGAATAATGCATCTGAATTTACTTTTATGCCGCAGTCAGAGCCCTCTCCCCCACCTCAACACAACCCCCCTCTATTGTGTTCACAGCCGTTTGCTCTTCCTCTGCTCACTATACATCCTCATCAGACATCCTCCTCTCCGTGCACCCCCTTTTCACTCCACTCGTGTTTCCATAAGGGTCCATAAACATGAACTCAAATATGTAAAGGTGAGTTAGCTATGGCAGGTTTGTTCTTCAGTAGAGTAATAAAACTGCAAATCGCTTGACTTTTTTGCTATGCGTTGCAATTGTGTTAGATTTAGAGAGATGCATATTTCTTTAAACAAAAAATAATTTCACCGTGCATATTTTAAACACAGCCTCTGAAGAAGCATTTGAAAGCAGACTGAAATATATGAAAAGCTAAGCTAAAACTGGAATTGCAATGTTGTAGAGGTAAGGATTTGCACAGTGTTGTGTATGTTTTTCATGTGGGCAATAAGAATTCAGCGATAATGCCTTACATGTGCCGTATCTAAGCAGGGTTTTTTTGTTTTTTTGCCAAATTCTTAATACAAATAATTAAATCCAAGGCTCTAATAACATTGCACATTATGGTTGTATTATTGTATGTATACACAGATCATTTTAGACAGATGTGGCTGCTGATGCATGTATCTAAGTACAGGAAATAAAATATTTCAGGTTGCCACACATAATTATCTCCCATTGATTTGGTATAGAATAGGTTTACATAATGCCTTTCTTATAAGCAACACACTGGAATCTGAAGTTCTATTCATGGTAATATGTTCACCACCTTCATTAACTTTTATAATGGCTTTGGTGCCAATAACATGCACTATCCTATTCAATTTACTCTCAATATTGTGTCTATCTTTTGTAGCCATTTAGAGTGTGGGATTGAATGTTGCCATAGAAATTCACCATTTTAGTGGGTAGTTGCAAACACTGTCTACAAACTATTAATGGCTAAAAAATAGGCCAGTCACAGTTTAATTCTTCAAAGAATGATGAATCATCTCAGAAAATATTGCGATAAACAATATTGACTAAACTCTTTTATAATGCTGGTGCAATCATCAACTTAATTTTACCTCAAATAAGACCTGCACAGAATTAAATACAAAGACATTGCAAAATTAGCAGATATAGGTAGGCCTGTCATGATAACAACATTTGAAGCTCAATAGGCAAGAAAAAAATCGCAATTAACCATACTATTGAGGTCCACTTGATACTGCTGAATCTAAAAATAAACTGCATCTTAAGTGTGAACATGTCTTCAGTAATACACCAGCTGCAATAAACATGAAACAAAAAAAAGTAAAGAAATGCATTGACAATAAACTTTGGAGTCTATAGCGTGATGTGTAGTAAGTAGAAGATGGCTGATTTTTATTAGTATAATTTAGAAAACGGTCTAAGGCTGCACCAAAAGAGAGATACAAAAAGTACGAGCCCGATGTGTCCAATAGTACGTGTCATCGTCTTGACGTCCCTCCCCGTTCTCTGATTGGATCCCGAAGACGGGTCTAGTTCCGGCAATGGGAAAAGTTGAAAATCTCCAGTTTTATTTGTATGGAATGTGCGTTTTTGATGACACGACTGCCAGGCCCAGTGCAGTGGGTCTTGTGCGTATGCATGCGTGTGGTTGTGGTTGGAACGGTGAGGCCCTGATGAAGGCAGAGGCCCGTATTGATTGTGGGTCTGCATGAATCATCCATAAGTTGATCTGTCGGGATGAAGTCGTTTAGTGCATGATCAGCAGACATCCCTCTTCCCCAGTGTCAGTGCTCAGCTCCGGGGCCTGGAACCCGTCACACCGCGTCCTCTTTACCGCAGAATTAAAAGCACTCGCTCCGGTGCCAAGTGCAAAGCCTGTCAGTCACACACACAGGAAGTCACGGAGGACAATGGTCCAAGTGCGACTTTTCTATATTGTGCGCAGTGTGTGATATCCTTTTATTCATCTATCATGCGGAGATATGGACGTAAACAAGCCAATAAGTCAAAATCATACCGGCTTCAGCGGTGAGTGTTAGCACAAACTATTAAAAGAGCTCAACCAGACACATTATAAGCAGCAATGACCTCAAATTCAAACTCTATTCAACTATAAAGTCTGGATGATGTTTTGATTCATTCAACTTTCTTTCCTTATAAATGTTTGTTTTATACATACAAACATTTACCGCATATTTGGCCTTCAGCGTTGTTTTTGTTCTTTATGGATTATTGTTACATTAAATATGGCGCAATGTTTTGGTCTTTTATCTCCACTTGTTGCCATTTAGTTATCGCCATCGTGTGAAGGACTGACACTGAATTAGTCTGGACAGTCACGAGGCCACACAAACCGGGGCAAAAGGCTGCTGCCTGTGTCCCTCGCTTCAGTCTCATTCAAAGCAGTTGTGTGTTTGCTTTTTAAGGACAATTCAAACTTCATTACAGTTTAATTGTAAACTATTGTGTGCACGGGCTTTGTAAGTGGATTGGGTTGGCTTTTCAAGGCTAGAAATTGAATTTATTATTGGGTTATGTTTGTTCGGTTTGAAATATGCAGTTAAGGCTAAGATTTAGCATAAACCAAGAGGTATTCCGTCTAAACACATCACCAAAGTTATGCAAATACGATATAATGCACAATATCGTAAACACCTTGCAATATACGATACCCGTGTGCAATTCTACAATAACAATATTACTGCGATAATTTACAAAACTGTTTCACTTTGGTATGTTCCATTCAATTTGAACATATATAATGAGTACATTTTCTGCAAATGATGTCAAAACAAGGCACAAAAGACAAAATCTGATCCAAAACAAGACACAAAAGACAAAATCAGGATCAAAACAAAGGAAAAAGTCAAAATCTGATCCAAAACATGGGACAAGAAACAAAATCAGGACTAAAACAAGGCCCAAAAGACAAAATTAGAACCAAAACATGGGACAAAAAACAAAATTAGAACCAAAACAAAACACAAAATACAAAATCAGGAACAAAACAAGACTAAAATGAAACCAAATTAGGAAAATTATAACTACAATTTAACTCTTACACATTTAAAAGTCCCTAAAGTTTTAGGCTGAGTATGCGAAAAATGTGTCTATCTCAGTCGGATGGAAGATTTTAGAGATTTTGCATCACCTCATATTGCGATATATTTTTTGCGATATATTGTGCAGCCCTAAAAGGGGCGCCGTGTACATTTTTTATTGTTAGTTGATGTCCAAACTCAATCCAAACACATTTCTTACATTCAAAAGTGTGGTGTTCTACATTTAATGGGATTAACAGCACACAAAGGTATTTTTTCCACAAATATCTGCCTTTCCTCTCAAAGACAAAGCTCATTTTTTTCACTGGACGTAAGAAAGAGCTGTAGGGCCTTTAAGTCTCAGTCACCTGCTCGACTGTGCCTCTTTGTCGAGTTATTGCTGCTTTGCGAATATATATATGGGTGATGCATTGGGTGTGAAATCCCAGTGAGGAGTAAGAGAAATAATCTGCATGGTCCTGTTGGTCTGCAGAGTGCTTCTTCATTCATAATTTAGCGCCCTCCCCATTACATCTGATGAAAGCCGCTGACCTGAAAATACATGCGGAATGAGCTCCTTCGAGTGTGCCTCCGCGGCCATTGTCTGCGAGGGTCCTGAGCGCTGCCAGCAAACATCAATAAATGAGTCGGATGACACCGGGATCATGTTGTTTGTGTTGGTTCACGGGGGAATACACGGAATACAGCGCGTTCCTCGCAGGACACGGTTCGGCACTGAGCAGCCGGGACAATAAATGCAGACGTGACTTCTTTGTTTGACAGCGAGATCGGGAGACTTTAAATCTTATCGTCGTGTTTTAATAATCCAGCAATGGAGAAGCACGAGATCTCAAGGCAGTGTTGGGGAAGAACAGGGGGCTCTTGCTCGTGCAGGAGTCGAGAGTCGGAATTAACTGTTCCATTTTATTTATTCCAGTACGCTATCGATTGTTTATTGTTTGTTGATACTTGAACAGTACTTTTGGGATTCTCACACTAATTTATTTGTCAACTATTTTACAACCTTAAAGCAGAACAGTCTTACTTTAATCCATTAAATATTTCTTGCAGTTTAGCATTGATTTGAGCGGAAGCAACCAAGTCACTCGCTTTAAAGCATTAAAACTTGGTATCTACAGAAAATATTAATAATATTATGGATAATTGATGCCAGTTTTTGAGTCATGATCCAGCCCCACTTGTAAGTTCAGTGTTTGACAAAGCCTTTCTGGTGAAAAAGACATAGTATAACTCTAACTGTATGCTGTAGGCTTATTCGACCTTCGACCTTTTCAAACGTTGCTTACCACCAACAGCTTTGGAGTGAATGAAATCCCCTTACCTGCTCGGTGAAGCTCTGTGGGTGACTAACCTGCAATGGGCAGATTGATGTAATATGAATCTGGAAAGACTCAAAGGTTAAATTGTTCGAGAGAGGGATATTTGCTGCTGTACAGAGAAGTACAGAGAATATTTTGTATTACTCTCTGATTCCGCATAAACAAGTTATTGAGCAACATAGGAACATATTTTTATGTACATTAACAGCTTAGATGGTACATAATCATTCTAATATCTGAGGTGATCAAACAGTAACCCATTAAAATGCTATCTTTGGTGATAAAAGACTCAAAGCACTTTGCATTCGAGTGGTGTTTCCCACATTAACATGCATCATATACAAGAGCTCATCGAGTATATATATAGTAAATATATAGGCCTGCGCACCATCGCAAAGTCAAATGTATTTAATGCATTTCTCTGAGGCTCTTTGTTCCTTAGCAGTGACCTAGAAACTTCATTTTCCCAGTGGTATTTGAAAAGTGCAGAGACACACAATCTGCAGTTCCACTTATTTAAATGGTGAAATGTGCTTTAAACACACACTTATGTCGTATGCCTCCTTCTGGCCATACATTTCTCCCGAGCTCTTTAGAAGCCGTCCTTTTGTTCTCCTCATGATTGGATTGTGGCGAACAATAGGAAAAGCTTAGACTACAATAAACTGCAAATTAGTGCCTTTTTCGTGTCAGAGATAATTTCATTTCTTTTGAAGATTTCTGGTAATTCACAGGATGTGCAGTAATGGTGTTTACAGCTAAAATGGTGGATTTAGACGTTTGAAAAGACATTTTGTTCCTTTTCGACTATTTTAGATGAGCTTTGAGGTTCTTTTTTTTTTAAGTTGGACATGTGAGCAGGGGGCAGTAAAGCCACACAATGAAGAACTATCAAATCAAAATCGCAGTTTGAAAGGTTGTAATTAGCAAATCGACAAAACGGCAGCTATTTTGGCAATATCCAAACAGTATCTTCTTGTGCAAACAACAAAATAGCCTCCATTAGATCCTGTCTTGTATAAAACCTGCTGACCCTCTAGTTTAGGCCTCTACAAGTATATCCTGGAATCTATTTGAAAATGTAAGTTTGTATAGGAGTTAAAATAATCAGGGTTCTATGTGAGACTTAAATGTACAAAAGGTTTTATTTTACTCTTATTTCAAGCCTAAAAGTAAAGTAAAATTTCATTCAAATATTCAGAAAATAGCTTAATAAAATACAGAGAGAAAAATAACAAAATAAAAAATGTAAAGACTGGAGGTGAATTGGAAATGGTTAAATACAGAGAAATCATGGGGTACAATATTATCTTTGCATTATTTCTAGGAGAGAGCGCATGTGCAAATGGTTTGACTGATGCCACATGGAAACATCTTGAATATTGCAATAACTGCAAGAACTGTGTTTATGTTTTAAAGAAAGACATAGTAAAACGTGAATCAGGACCAATATAAATAGTTTATTCATGTCCAGAAGGGAAATTCAGGAAAACAACACTAAAAAAGGAAAACCATGGCTAAAATTCAATTTAAGCACAAAAAAGTACAGATATCAGATGGAAGACTTGACTGTGATTTTGCAATAACCATAATTTAGCAATATATTGTTGCCCTGCACTGCTCACTGTCTCACCAACATTCATCTGCTTCCACT
>JAADKR020000019.1:10082963-10093105 GCA_011763505.2 Lythrypnus dalli
TTTCAAGCATTCTTTACACGTGACTAAACACCAAGTCTTCACAGAAATGAGCTTGTAGGCACATTTCACAGCTTTTAGGATCACTTTCCAGGGTTAGGGAGTCACAAAACACTGAACAAAAGGAAGGTTGCAAGCACTCAATTGATAAAAATGCTTTACATGGACAGGGAAGGAGGACAAAACAACTTGGATTTCACAGTTAGTAAAAAATAAATCAAGCAAAAGGAAATAAACTATCAAGTAATGCTTTTCGTTGCTAAAATGGAGCTCTATCTTACCCTATGGCATACAGTGAAGTGATGGGATTCTTCCACTCTCTCTCCAGGGCCTGACTTCTGATGAGGTACTCTGCAAAGTGGTAGGTCAGCTCGCTCGGTTTCCCCATGAGAGCCTCGTACTTCAGCTCTTTCCCGGTGATCTTCTTGTAAATGTTTTCAAGGCAAACGAGGAACGTCCCATGGCCGAACCTGAGGGGACAAAGGGGACAAACAGAAGGTCAACAATGAGATTTCAATGAGAATTCCCAGCATTCCAGGTCAACAAGGTTTTGGCAAGAGGAATTCCTTGATACTCTTGCTGATATTTGTGATATTTGAGGTGATTTTCATATTCATTTCATATATCAGAGTGAGTAGCTGTAGTAGTCTATTTAACCAATCACAGTGAAACATGAACTTTAAGAAACAGCAGATAGCTTTACAGTACATCTTAAAAGCAACTAAAGATATAAAGAGCAGATAATAGTAGTGTGATCTCTGTGAAATATCGATGTAGTCATTTTTAAATAACTCCATAATAGCCAGAGCCGCCTTTGGATAGACTAATGGAAGGGAGGCTGAGAATCTGCATCATCAGCAGCTTCGAGCATCACCATTAACTCACACAGAGCTCAGATTTATGCAGGGAAGGTGGTAAAAAATGGCTTGCATGACAAAAAAACAACATTCAGCATCAGTATAGCGCAGAAATTCAAGGTGAAGTGCAGGGTTAGTGATTATGGGTCATGGCTTGGTCACTAAAGATGGTCCCACTCTTATACATTATATACAATGTGCTTTCTTACCGGGGTGAATGGGCCTCAGCCATCCACATGAGGTCCATGTTGCAGGCCAGCAAAGGCAAGTGAGGCATCTTCTGAGTTTGGTGGATACTGCTGAGGTTCCCATTGGTCAACAGAACGTCGACGATGAGCTGGAGGTTGGTCTCCCATCGGATTGGCTCCCCAAACAAAACCACAGCTGGGGCAAGAGATCATTGTTTGTTTACAGGCTGGTACTTGATCTAAGAAGGAAGAAATATGAACTTTCTTACCTTCAACCTTAGGGAGATTGCTGACAGGATTGGACTGAAAAAAAAGAAAACAGAAAAGGATGGTGACTAAAACACAAACATTGCTATTATTTTATTATATTTTAAGAGCAAGCGTCTCACCGGAAGTTTGGGTCTTCTGTTGTGGTCCACCATGTCTAATAATGGGAAGGACTCTCTTAGCGTATCAATACTGATCACATTATTAAAACCTACACTGAAGACAACAGTTAAGGGCTAAACTGAAGGAACAAATCAATACATTTGGATTGCAATAGATCCAAGGATACTTTTTTGCTATTTCCAAGACTGGCCCTTGTCCCGACACCAGCACACACTTGTTGTGGTACTTTTTGAACATCCTCAATGGACTGTGCGACATGATTACTTGGTCTGCAGTTATCTGGAAACCCATCGAGATAATTTGAGATTTTATTCATATAAAAAGAACTGTGGAAATACATGATAAACTCACCTGTACCCCCAGGATGTGAGAGAGCTGGGCGGCTTTTGTTTGTCGCAGGCAGTTCCCTGCATTTGTGACAAAAACCACAGGCACCGTAAACTGTCCCTGTGAGTTCACGAGCTTTGAGAAGGCCTTTTTGGCTGCAGGGATCGGCATTCTTCCCCTGACAAGAACGCCATCTATGTCAAACAACAGCCCAAAGCTTGGATGTGCCTGCAAAGAGAACATGTTTTGGGCTTAAGAATGCCAGTTTCATTGGGGGGGAAATAATGCAGGGGAGCTCTTGGTTTGTCTATGTGAAATTTAGGACGTTTTAAATATCTTTGTAAGGACATCACAATGTAAATAAAAAAGCATATTAAATCAAATAATAATGGAGATAAACTGAAATTAAGATAAGTAAAAGTAAAAGGATGAAGTTGAACAGTTGGAGACATTTATTATTTGACTCTTTGCTAATAAAATAATAATGCTTTTTATGTTATATTTAATGCTTTTAATGGCTTAAATTTGACATGATCAAATATATTTTTGTAATAATTTAGGACTCCTTTAGTTTGCCTTGTATAGTCAATGCGATAAAAAGGTATATGTAGATATAGTTCTGCACAACATGGATGGAGATTTGAATAGTTACAGATAATGTGCTCATTTGGCCTATTGTTCACAAAGCTTTGATGAGAGGAAGTGCACTTCTCTTAAGTACTATGGGTTTATGTTAAACTGCTTAAACTTAATTCAGCCATTGTTTTAAGACTATGTGAAGAAGAGGATTAATAGTAAGTAATCTGCATTGCAATTGTCACTGGCAGAGGGCTTATGATGGGGTCACAATGAAGGAGACTTCAGGGATGATAGTTTTCTGAAAGATCTAAACCTGCAAACCCTAAACACTGTTCAACATTAGTTAAATCCAATGCATAGCTGTGGTTCTGCAGCAGTAACTAGGTTAGTGCCATTTAAGGGAACAAGGGTGAGATATGTTGAGCTTCTTGTAAACATGTTTTCTCTCAAGGGGAAAACAGATGTCCCGAATGTCACAGATCTGATCTGCATTCAGTCAGCAAAGTAACCCTATGGATGCCGGCACATACAGGCAAAATAAGGCTACACGGTAAATGTATTGTTAGGTTGGAGCCAAGTAAACAGCCCGAACCGTACCTTGCTTATAGACTGTGTCCCGCAAAACCCGCACCAAGAACCGACAGCCCCCGCTTTTCGTGTGGCCTGCCGGTTCGTGAGGGCGCCCAGACCCCGGCTCAGAGGGAGGAGTCCCCGCATCTCCTGTGCTGCTCCCCGGCAGGGCGATAGGTTCGGGGCCGGTTAGCTCCAGCCGCGGCGCTGGCTTCTTTCACTTCGGCTTTTCGGCTCCGCTGTTTTCTGGGCGAACGTGGTGACGTAATGTGGCTGACGTAGATGGAGGCGGGGCTTCGGCCGGAAAAGCCGCTCCTCTGCAGAGTGTGCTGCCATTTTAGACAGCGACGAGGTGGAGCTTCTTTCTTCAAACTCGAACGCTCACAGAAGCCAATTTAAAGCCAACCCCGCGTAGATAACACAACAGGACAGTCAATATCCACCTGGTGTTTGTGCACATGGTAGAATTTTAGGATACAGCCCATTTCTGTATCTGCACTCACGAGCTGCAGAGACAGAACCAGGCTCCATTTTGAAACGCCAGTTCTGACTTGGGACTATGGATCAAACATAGCATAGCGTTATAATTGTAGCTGTCTATCCTTTTTAGGTTTACAACTTATAAACAGGTATTCTGTGGTCAAAAATTACTTCAAGATAATAAATGCACAATAAAACAAATAACAATGGTCTTCCCCGTGCTCCTCCAGCTTTATTGATAGTTTAAAATTACATTTCTATTTTCTAGGACTTCAGTTGCACTTTCCTTCCGACTTAAAAACTGAGTACAAGCAAATGGTATTTATACAGTAGTCTAGTTGATATTGTACAAAAATAACATTTTTGAAATCTGTGAAAACTTTTTTCATCCCCAAATCTCCGTAGTCTGCTGCTCTGACAACTGCTCGTTACATTTTGCCAAGGTAAAAAAAATGAAAATCGTCATTTGTTTTTAAAGGAAAGTCTACCTTGGATTTCCAAGTGATATTTAAATTGTAAACAGCTTTCTTTTTTATAAAAGAACAAGATTCTTCCAATACCTCCATAATTTTATATCTTAGCAATATAACATGTAGTTTGTTATCGCCCATGTAGCTGCATGTAGGGCTGAAATGCATCATGTTATGAACTGTTTCCATGTCATACTCCCTTGGCCAACTCATATCCCATTAAAACAAACCAAAATAACCATACATGGAAGTTCGATTTCCATTTACTCCCTTCTATCTCATTTTACTGAGAGTCACTTCCATAAGATGTCCTATAGGTTCCCATATGTTTAGTCCCATTTATTCATCTCTGATCACCAGTGGCTTGGAAAGGGGGATTCTTTAACAAAGCATTATACATAACACCGCTACCAAACTAAAACATTTTGTATTGAATGCAGAAAGATATTTTTTCACCCCTTTCTTTGTATTACATGTCGAGAGGCTCACTGGCCTGGGACTAGCCTCTGTTAGCCAACCTTTGGCCAGTGAAGAGGATTCAGAGAAAATAATACAACCAACCATCAATCTGAAAAAGGAGGGGCAACAGAGGGCACAGATTATGCGGTGGCTTCAATGCTGCTGCAGTCCTTTGCCACATGCCCAGCCTTCCCGCAATTGTAGCAGTTGGTGTCGCTGGTTTTACTGCAATGCACGGCGACATGACCGATCTCACCACACCTGTGTCAAAGAAAACCATCAGATCACAGCTCAAACTGCAGCCAGTTCCTGACTTAAATACAGGACACTCACCTGTAACATTTCACCTGTTTACAAAGTTTTTGGATGTGACCAAATCCACCGCAGGAGTAGCACTTCTGCTCATTAGCCTGGTCGCAGTCCCGAGCCATGTGGCCAGCCTTGCCACAACAGAAGCAGAGCTGCTCTCGCTCCTTCTTGGGCTCCTTGCAGTCTCGGGAAATGTGACCACTCCTACGACAGTTGTAGCAGGCTAAAAATACAGAAAAGAAAATTACTCACTCCAATGCAACAACCAAGACTGCTGCAGATCAATGTTAATACTTACAATCTTCGGATTGTTCACAATCACGGGCCATGTGTCCTTGGTCTCCACAACGATAACAGAACATCTCTGCAAAGACATTCAAGTATGGATACAGGGACTTAAAGACAATTCTAGTACTAGTTACAATTTCAAACAGAACTGTACCTTTACCCCGTCCTCGGCCCCTGCCACGTCCACGTCCACCTGCATTTGGGCAATGCTTTATCCAGTGCCCCGTGCGGCCACATCCATAGCACTCGCCGTTGCTGCTCATCTCCATTACCTTTAAACAAAAAAAGACAGTCAATAAAATAAACTTTCATTCATTTCCTTCAAAACGTTTATATTTGGAGGTATGAGGGACAGCCAGAGTCATTAGAGCCAACTACACAGGAGGAGCAGCTGTTGGGGTCAAGTTTTTTTTTTTTCAGACCACAGTGTTCATGGGATAATACAAGACACATCTATTAGTTTCACCTAAATTGGCAACAATTCAGGTTATTCAAATTGGGTAAACGACAGGTTGTCTGACACCATTCTAGTCATTGGGTATAACCTATACTAACAATAAAAAGGATTTGCCTAACTACAGGGTTTACTATATAACTAACTTACAGGAATTCCTCAATGGCATCATGGAGTGATCGCCATAGGTCAAACTTCTCCAAGTGTTTGCTGACGGCGCTAAAGACATTTGGTCAGTAAGAAGGAGTTAATGATTAATGCAGGCTCTCCCGATAAGCTTTTGTGAAAAAATGTCAACTATAAGCAGAGACCAGAAAAAACGTAAACAAGAATACTGCATTTTGGCATGCTGTGAATGAATTCATTAAGAAAGCTAATTGAGCGGTTTAGATTGTGGTTCCAGCATTGTTTGCAGCAATCCAAATCGTGTATAAAAGAACTACAGCATGTTGCAGACGCATGATGCTGACCAAGGCAAAAACATGCCGTGGTGGATAGTGTGCTAACTTTGGGGCTAGCTCCAGAGGGCAGTCATTTTGCGTCGTGTTGTATCCATATGTGCAACGGTTAATAATAAAAATGATTAAAAATGCATTACCCCGTCTACTTGAACAATCAGACACCACAGAAGTCGGAGTTTTTTTGTTTCTTATGTTTTTCCTGCACAAAACAAAGCTAGGGGCTGAAGCCTGTGGTTGAAAGTGCGATAGTGTCGGCCTAGTCACGTTGATTTTACTGCGTGCTCCCGAGACGCACTAGCACGAGCGCACGTTAGCCTCCATGCTAACAGCACAAAATGAGCACGGCCAACAAGCGCCACACGGTCGACGATTCACACGTCTAACTCCCCCAAAAAGAGGTTTGCCGACGACAAAGGACCGCACTGTGGGCAATTATGTGCAATAATGTGAATATTTGTACATTTGCGAGTCAAACAAATTTCCCGCGCAGCACGCACATTTCACCAGCGCTGCCATTGAAGCTAAGCTAACGATAGCGGGCCGAAGAATGATCCCGTTACTCCATTACGAAGAGCAACACAAAACTAACATCACTAAAGACATTCCCAACACCCAGCCCTGCGGCCCCGACTGTGCAATAGCTCTAATCGTAAACTCTTCATTGAATATAGAACTAAGCGACATGCATGGCTGGAATTACTTTTAATGCTGTTTTATGGCTTACCTCGGTTGCTACCTAGCTATGTCACTGTTTACGCCTTCTTCTTTGCGCTGCATGCGGTGGTGGTGGGAGCAGGAGTTCCTCGATTGTCATTCACAGTAACCAGTGGAAAACAGCGCAGTCATTGGCCACATACTCCGGAGTCCACCAATCAGAGTCACGGAGGTCTGGACACCGCCTCTGAGATCCAACCAATCACAGGCCCGGCACCCTCCCCCTCTCCCGAGCCCTCTTACGTCAAACGTCAACGTTTGTTCTGTTTTTGGGGCTTTCTATGATGATAATAAAATATAATAAAAATATATAATGATTTATGTAACATCTGAATCTCCTATCATAACAACGCCATTTTATTCTTATAAGAATAATTAAATCCTTAGTGGAGTAGAGTTCAGTTGATAGTGTTGGCATCTTATTTGCTAAATACAATACAATAAATAAAAGTGCATATAAAATGAGAAAGATGTGCGTGCATTCACATGCATAATTTTCACACACACAAAAACAATTACAAAATGGGCAACAAAATCAGAAAAACACATAGGCCTACACCTTTTCATTTATTTATTTATTTAGCACACACTGATATGTGGATGCTGATAATCTGAGGTTATGCCAGGCAAAATAACTTTACATCAGTGAACAAACAGTTAAAATAAGGCATGCATATATTTTGGTAATCCTTATGACATGGTTAGGTTACAAAATTATGGACCTAATCTATGAATAATATAATAGCAGAGCAATGTTTTTCACAAACTGTATAGTTCATGTACTAACAGTTTTCAAGACACAAACATATATAAAGACTATATCATCCAATCAAAATAAAAGTGAACTGAGCCAGATTTACATTTGATATTTTTTCTTATTAATATTTCTTCCATGACTTCGGCCAGGCACCCCATGGTGTCTCTTTGTGCATGGACTAAAACATCCTGAATGTGGCACATGCAGTAGTATCTCATCTCCTGCTCAGATCAATATGCTCTCATCCTAGTCTTAAGGTGGTACTGTCATTCACAATATCGAATGTAGTTTTTACTCTTATTAGCAGCGCAATTAACTAAATACATGAAGATAAAGCAAATACAATTATATAATAAGTAGCCTACATATAATGATTTGTGATCTATTTAGTAAAGCAGATTTGTGCCATGTATGATCAGGGGTACCTTAAATTTCAACAATGACAAAGCCCTTCCCTCGTCCTCACAGATAGCCCTACAGTGTGTGGGGATTTTTCCCCATTTGTTATCTCAGATTACTTTGAAGCAATGCAAACTCAACTTTGTACGCGATCTAACACTTAATGTGTTTGCAAAACAGATCTCCAACAACAGACATGAATCTGCATGGACTGTATTTTTCTGCTTTGTGGAAACTGTGGAGGCTGGAGCCACTCAGACATTTTGCCTGGGATGTTTCCCTTAGTTTATTAAGTTCATCATAGACACTGCTTTATTTGCTCAACTATGGACCACAGTAAAGGATGACGACTTCAGGTGAGTTCTTACTCCGAGTATCACATTAATAACCACTTTTGATCCAGTCTCTCATCTTTAAACCCATTGCAAAACAGTGCATTCGTGTAGTCCTCAAAGTTGCACTGACTTTACTTATCCTGACGATGGCGCTCTCGTGTGGATAATACTAATAATCCCAATAATTATTCTGTTAATTCTGTTGCTCTTAATTTATAGCCATATTGCAAAACAAACAGGTCTAGCAAATATTAGATTTGTTTACCTGTAGTCTAGACCAACCGTGCAATGGGATTTATAAATGGTGCAAATGTATCTTTAATTTGCCCATCCATGCAATCCAAACAGGATACATGCGCAAACGCTGCAAAAGTTGTGCTAAAATATGAAGCATAAAAGTGGGAGGGCTTTTTTTTGCTCTTGTGCTCTGAGTGAGTGATGCTTGCAGCTCTTGTGCTGACTGTAGGTCCTGTTTCAATCACTGGCGTCAGACGGACTCTTACCTTTCCTCCTTCTCCTTTACACAGCGCTCATATCTGCGGAAAACCGAAGCGAGGTCGAACTTTGGAGGAGTTTTTTTGGGTGAAAGCGCTCCATGTTTTTCTTATGTGCGCGCCGCTTTGAGGTCAGACGGAATTTTTGGTGCTTTACCGCAAGAAAACAAAAAAAACAAAGAATATTTACTTTCTCGCTTTTACTTTGGTTTTGAAACACAACGAAGCAGCCTTGGGTTTTCTGAACCTTAAAGTCGGAGTTAAACTGGATTTCGTTTCGTTTTATTCGGACGAGGGGTCCTTTTTCCGCTTTTCCAGTGAACGCGTTGCAAATATGACGTCACCGACGCCACTTTTTCCTGAAGTTATGGCGGAGCACAACTTTTCTAACTTCTTTTGGTAAGCAATTAGCCACAGTCGCTCGATCCAGCGCTCGAAACCTTGCCCTAAGCTCGGCTCAGATGTGATTTACAGTCTCTAAAGTGATTTGGAGAGGCCCAGTTTTGAAGGAATGGTGTAAACTTTGTTATAGCACTGTTTTATTTGAGAGGGCCTCGGCAAATGCATAGTAATAGAGTTAGCTAGGCCTTCAAAACACGGTTAGCTTCTCGTGTTTATGCACTGAGCTGCAGCTTTCCTCAAGGTAGGCTAATGTTATTGTTGTGCCAGTACGGTTTTGCATGCTTTTACACGTACACGTAGTCTGGATGCTGCGGACGTGACATTTTGCTGAGTAATCAAACAATTGTAGTAGTTTTTGGCTGCAGTCCCATGTTGCCAGAGCTGCTATTTGCTACTGTAAATACTCCCGCAACAAGTATTTCGACATTTCCCCAGTGAAAGTCCAAAATGGCAACCGCAAAAAGTGCCCTGGGTTGAGTTTGGAGTGTTTTTGTGTGGTTCACTGGCTCCATTAAGAGGTCTTTGGAGGTCGTGCTCTTTTGTAGTGAGGGTGCACTGGAAATAACTGGGACCCTGAGCCTTGCAGCTTGTGTTGGAAACAAAGCAGAGGAGGAGGGAGCATGCTTGTTTTGAGCTAAATGTTGACCTGTCTTCTGATTGTTTTGTCTGGTGGTAGTTCTTGAGGCTCTAGTCAAGGATGTATGCATTTGCAAGTGTAGAAGTACTTTGCCCTAATGCACCTGGCAATATCCCTGTTTGGTTTATTGTGGAAAAGCATGCAGTGTAAATAACACATCTGACCCCAGCATAGGGATCTGACACACTTCTTGTTGTCAACGTGGATTAAGCTCCTGTTTTGTGTTCTTCATCGTTTTTGCTTCATGTAGTATGAGCTCTACTTTTTTAAGTAACACTTGTATGTTTTACAGATTAGAGGCTTGTTGTATTTGAGCAGGGGTGTCCAAAGTGCAGCCAGGGGTCAAATGTCGCCCTCAGACCAATTTTCGGAGGCCCCCAAGCCTCTTGATGAATTGTCAACAACTGTAGTTTTTACTGCAACTTTCATAATTCTACATGATTATAATCACAAAAAGCAACATGCTATTGTGAAAAAGAGCTGGAATTATTGTTCTAGCCCTAAATTAAGTTGTGGAGCACAGGTTAAACCTTCACAAGCCATATGGATGTAGTTAAAATGTTCACTGCATTGAC
>JAADKR020000019.1:11097209-11110477 GCA_011763505.2 Lythrypnus dalli
AGCCTCCATGACACCACGTGTACGGCTCGATCAGTGTCACACATTTCATTCATGTTCCGCCCATACACCGGCTTCTGCCAAAAGAGTACTTACCCAGTATACTTTATGTCGGCCCCTCAGGAGGTGTTATGGGGTGAAGGTAAAACTCTGAGTCCAAACTGTGCTCTTCCAGACGTTCTGCTCTCCTTTGCAGCTGTAAGAGAAGAGGAAAAACCGGGAAAGGAGGGTGCAAGTAATTTCCTGCCATGTCACAAGTTTTGCCCCTCCCTTTTTCTTCTCGGGCCACATGTTATCCGTTATTGCTACAAGGCTCTTTTTCACATGCGGGGACAGATGCTACTTAAACATTAGAGGTTCTCACATTGTAAGCCATAATAAGTCATGTATATTTCCTTATATGGTGGTTATGGCTTAAATCTTCAGCTGCATCCGTCTTAAAGCTTTTGAAAAAACCATCTTATTTCTGTGTTGCATAATGCTTTACCATTGCCATCTAGTGGGAGAAACTATCAAGCCCATTACAGAATTTAATATTTCACACAGACCAAACAAGTCTTACATTATAAAACTACTCTTTTATTATTACTTACAAAAGCTATAAACAATTGAATTAACAGCAACTTAAAAGGTAAAAAAGTCAAAAGTTCTTTGCGTTATTTCCCCTTCTCAACCCATTTGAAGAAGTTACAGCGCGCCTCTGGGTTGGAGGCATGGCCCTGAGGACGGGCACACACAAAGAACTGCTTGCCAACGTTGGGCCCCTCCTTCTTCACAGTACGGAGCACGCAGGGCTCTCCATGGACCTTACAGGAGGGAGGAGGAGGAGGGCCCTTGAGCACAGACTTCCAAAACACCGAGCCCTTCTTGGAATCACCGCACTGGGTATTAGATTGTGAGGCTGAGGTGTCCACTTTAACAGTCTTTATGTCATGTTCCTTTGACACTGTGGTATCTGTGACCATGTGCTTGTTCGAGGGGTTCTGAGTTGAGCTGACCTCGTTCTGATTAGGATTATCTTTACAAAGCTTATCAGAAGATTCGACAGTAGAAACAACATTGGCAGTCTTGGGTTTAAAAAATGAGAGCAGACTTCCTTGAGGCTTTGCAGTCTTTGCCTTTTTCCCTGATGGAGGAACAGAGTCAGCGGGTCGCTTATCACCTCTGCCAGAGGGGCTTAAGTTCTCTCTCCTCTCCTCCTCTTCCTGAGACCCAGGTAATGCATTCCAGCTATTTGATTGAACAGATTTCTGGTCCATCTTCACAAGAAAGCGAGAGAGTTTCTGCTGCTTTCCAGCAAACTCTGGTAGATATTGTGTGCAAAAAGGAGGAGGTTTGGCATTGGGGACAAGAGAACAGCTCAGGTGTCCCCACACAGGACAGTGGTCAGACCCCTCCACTTCTGGCATAATGTCTGCTGCCACAAACTGCTCTTTTGCAAACTGATAATCCGCAAATATATAGTCAATACGCGTGCCATAGTTGGTATGCCGTGCACCAGTCATGGTATTCCAACACGTGAAGGCATGGGAGCGAGTTGGGTGGAAAAAACGAAACATATCCACAAACTTTCCATCCCTACAGCTGTTTAAAGAGACCTCATGTTCTTCTTCTGTGTCCTCATCATTCCTTTCCCGTTCTTCTTGGTCACAGTGTAGAAAGCCATTTAACCACTTCCTTCCGGGGTTTTCGTCAAAGTCACCCTGAGTAATACAAGTAAAACAATGTGTTAAATCATTAGGTGAAACACAAAAAAACATGGCTAGTGGTAAATACAGAGGGAAAATGTAACAGATAGTGTACTTACTGTGTCACTGGGGTCACAGTGATCTATTGGTCTGTGAGATGTATTTACATCGCCCAAAACAATAACATGACTGTGGGGAAAAAAGAGATACAAGACTATTTACATTTTGCATATTTCAAAATTGTATGTTGTTCACCCAATGCCTCACCTTCCACTTTTGAGAATCTCTTCAGCTCTGGATTGAAGCAACTTGTAGAACTGCAGCTTGAACTGTTTTCTTTCTGGCTTTTCAGGGTCCGCCCTTGGACAGTAGACATTGATGACAGTAATGGTTTGTGACTCGCCTTGACACCTGTTAAAACAAAATAAATACACATTAATACCATTCATCCATTTGATCGTCAAGTCTAAAGTTCTGTACAATCCATAAGAAGAAAATGTTAAGTACATTCATGTACATTATTATTATTTTGTCATTATTAAATAAATAACAGTAAGAGGGTCACTAGTTTTTGACTGTTTATAACATGTAAACCAATTCCCAAATCATTGTCTCACAATTACTTATCATTTGTCTTACATAATCCTGTGTTTTGTGATGACTGCGCGTCCTTCATTGTCTAAAAGCTGGAGCTCCTCGTTGGAAAACTCAGCGTGGTCACCATAACATCCCACAGCTCCATCGTGACCGGTCAACAGACCTGTGAGACCCTCCTCTGCGGCAAATGGAGCTGCTTGGTCCTTACAGAAAGTTGCGACTCCTGTGCAGAGATGAAAGAGAAAAGTAACACGCACCATCTCTAAAAACATAGAACAATGAATGTGAAGTCTGCACAGCATTGTAAGTCACCTGAATAGCCACTACGTCCACGACTGAAGCTGAAATAGGAGTTGTAGCCATCAACAATTGCAGTTCTTTCGTCAAGCAAGTCTCCTGTTGAAAAGAACAGCAACTTATTTAAATCCATGAGATAATTATACAGGGAAGCTCCAGGTTTGGCCAAGTGAAATTTAAAACCTTTTAAATATCCTCACTGTGAAATGTATTGTCACTATTGTGGGTCAAAGGATGCATTTCTTCCTTCTTATTTTATTGACAATGCAAGGTAAATAAAAGCATTTAAATGAAATGATAATGGAGATATAATAAGTGAAAATAAGTTCAGTAAAAGCAAAAGGTGATGCAGATGTTGATAATTCTAGCCACTTAAGTCCCTTTATTTAAAAAAAAAGAATGCTATTTTGTTATATTTAATGCTTTAAGGCCTTAAATTTGGAATGAGCAAATGTAATACATTTTAATGATTTAAGACCCTAACCTAGTGTAGATAAAAAGTGACTTACTCGTGACCTTTGTTTCCTGAACGCAAATAATGTCTGCATCAAGAGAATCCAGTGCTTTCTTAATACCACTTCTGAAAGTTCTTATACCATTGATGTTCCATGTGACGATCTTCATAGTGACAGATTGCAAAAGGCTTGATTTCTATGCTGTTCTCACAGACATAAGCGCGCGCCACAAACAGGAAGTAAAGCGGAAGTGGCGGCTGCAAAGGCCGGATGTGATTTTGGGGGAAACTATTTTTATTTTGCTCATATTCCGGCTTATAAAGAATTTTAGCATCACTTCTGTAGTTTTAAGTGTTCGTAGATTAATTATATATTACATAAACATGTATGACGCATTTCTTCTATTTGGGTCAGGCTCGTCAAGTGCAGTTATACGTTCGGCACGCGAGGGGGCGTCGTGGCGCCGTCACGTTTTCGGCGCGTTTTTGACACTCGGCCTCGCCTCCTCCTCTCGGTCTGAAACTGGAGAGATCTAGTAGCCGGGTGCGCGGAGGAGGAAGGGCAGGGGCGACAGGCAGTGTGGCTAATAAACCGGAGCCTTCCCTCGTACACAAGCCATAGAAGCCGTCTCCTGTCGGTCCCCCGGAGGTAGAGACAGAGGAGCGAGCGGCTGAAGACGCAGGAGTGCCTTAACACACAACTAATGGGTGAGCAGCCTGTCTCTGTGCGTGTCTCTCTTTAGGCCGGTAGTGCTTCATGGACAAGTGGCTTACAAGACAGCTGCTGACATGTCTAGAGGACAACATCATGGGTTGGTTAGGGCGTGATGTTACGAGCTTTGGGGCAGAGAGCGGGGTAAATTGGCTCACCACAAAGCCCTGAAGCTAACCGTGCTAACACACTAGCAGCTAACATCCTTTACCTCCGTCGTCCATAGAAAGATGCTGCTGCGTGTTAGATGCGCCACTCGTGCCAAAGACTGTTTCTGCCCTTTTATTTGATGTTGTTGTATTTGTTATGGTTGGATTAAAGCCTATTTATCATGCAGGATAGATCCAGAGTGTTATGTCATTATAGAATTTGTATTGAATTTGATCATGCCAAATTTAAGGCCTTAAAAGCATTACATATGATCAAAAAACATATATTTGTTTGTGATAAGTCTTAATGTTTAGATAAAGGGACTTGAATGGCTTGAATGATCAAAATATGTGCTGATTTTACGTTGATTTGTCCATGGAACAAGAACAATCTGTTTTGCCTTTGACTTTTTAAAAATCTTATTTCAAATGTATTCTATATATAAATGTATGTGTACTAAAGTTTGTTCCAAATTCAAGACTGTCCACACATGCTCAAAATCAACATAAATTTAAAGTTAATGTCCATTGTCTGTAAAATAAGAGAAAATGATGCATCCTTAGATACTGGTGATAATGGCATTACATTTAACCATGAGGGCATTAAAAACGTAAAGGTATTAAAACATTTATTTTGGCCAAACCTGGAGCTGCCCTGTGAGAACTATAAGACTTTCTGTTTATTATCTTGTTATACAGTGCATGTGGGCGTTCTTTGCTTATCTAGGGCCTTTGTTTTGTGATGCATGAATTGAAAAGGCTGTTTTGTGATGAAGGATGAATGAAGGAGATTCTGTTGTACACTACACATCATTTGCAACCTGGCATCCTCTGGCTAGTGTTTCCGTCCTGGGACAGTGATGAGGGGCTTTGGGGGGATGTGAGAGTGCATGCAGCTCCACCCAGACAAATGTGCATCAATTATACATGAGGATCCTTCTGCTGGTTTCTTCTTGACCACATTGTAGATTAGATTGGCATTAGTGTGTTATGCGTGATCTTATTTTGCTTAGTGCACAAAAGATGATTTGTATAGTGAATTAGATAGTTCATTGTTTATCCCTGTCTGAAAACACTAGTAAGCATAGTTATAATGGTTTACTATACAATATTAAGGATTACTGTATTGTTCACATGGAGATATTTGCACTGTGGACAACCCAAGGGCAGCACCCAGATTTATAGCCAGGTTAGGTCAGGAAAACATAACTGAAGGACTAAACCATTTGTACTTGTTTACGTTCATGCCCAATTCTTCCAGTGTAATCGGTGTGACCTTTGCCCTTTAAAGTAATTTGCAATTGCGTCTGTTTTTCAGTAAAGTGATGCCAGAAGAGTAAGAAAGGCGGGTTAGAGGCCCCACAAAGCCATGCTGGAGGCAGACCCAGAGCCCACTGTTGTGTCTGAAGAGGAAGAGATGGAGATGGTTGGTGGAGACCTCAAATCCGAGGTGATGAGGCTGACCTTGGAGCTTCAGGAGGCCACAGAGGAGAAGCTCCAGGCTGCTCGGTATGGGCTGGTGGTCCTGGAGGAGAGTGCTGCCCTCAAGATGAAGCACCGGCAACTTGAAGAAGAACACGAGACTCTGAAAGTAGAGCTCCAACAGTTAAGAGAGGTACAAAAATAAAAATGACTTGAATGAATGAATTTTGATTAAGCATTACGTATTGCTTCTGGAGCAAATGCTCACTGAATGGCTTCAAAATGAAAATGAACATTGATCTATGTTACTTCTCTGTTAGAGGAAAGTATATATTATATATATTGTGATGCACTTTTATTTGTGTGTGCTAATTAAGTCATCAGGACATTAGGACAAATAAAATGTTGCTGCTTTTGGGACAATCTGATTAGTAATAAATTAAGAATAAATTATACTATTTCTTGCAGAATATCCTTGTTTGTTTAAAACAATTTTGTTCTCTAATAAAAATATCGTTAAATCATAAAAATGCAATTAATCGATGTCAATAATCGATAGATTAATTGATTACTAAAATAATCGATGACTCCACTCCACTCCACAACTCCACTGCTGTACTAGTTTTATGACAAGGATCTGACTGGTTGCACTGATGCACAGGCACCTGCACCAATATTAGTCTGCCTATGGAGCCCTGCATTACAGTTATTTCTTAGTGGTTTCATTGCCTCACAAATCAAACTTGTGCCCAATTGTTTGTATCAGCAAAAGCTCTTTATGAATAAATCAACAGTGGATCAACATTTAATCTATTTTACATAATCCATAAAGCCAGTTTCTTGGCTCTTTGGACACTCAGGCTTTGACCGCGTTATAACACAGACAGAAATGACCCCATCTGTTATATTATATAACCACAACATAATGTTTAGTTAGGTGTGAAGTGAACAAAATAGGAAGTGAATTTAGTTCATTTTTTCCGAGTCAATGAACATAAGTGGAATGTGGGGTAATGTTTATGGAAGGTTTTTTTTTAACTGTATACATTACAGTTGTTTCCTTCTTCAGAAGAGTGTTAAATAAATACCTTTGTTCCCATAAAGGCATTTGCAGATTCAGTGAGCAGCCAGAAACGTGCTGCTGCCGATGGAGAGTGTCGGGAGGAAAGCTTATTGCAGGAAACCGCCTCGAAGGAGGCTGCCATGGCAACTCGCATGGTGGAGATTCAAGCCGAGCTGAAACAAACTCGTCTTGCTATGAGCAATGCTCATGCTGAAATAGACAGACTGGCAGTGCTGTCCAATCAGTTAAAAAAGGTGTGAGCAATATCCCCTTGATTTATTTCTACTTGAGTAAGTACAGCTTTAAAGTATTTTTGTCCCATAGGAATGTGAGTGTCTTGAAGCAGAGAAAGGCCACCTGAGAGATGAGATGAAGGAGTTTAAAGTACGTGAACTGAGACAGTTACAGGACAGTGGTGAACTCGAAGAAGAAAACACATCCCTGCAGAAGCAAGTCTCGGTGCTGAAGGAAAACCAGGTTAGTTCAGTTGTGAAATGCACAATAATGTTTTCACACAATCACAACCAGATTTGAGTCCACAAACGCTCATAGTCCTTTGACTGTTATAGGTCGAGTTTGAGTCAATAAAGCTGGAGCTGACGCAGAAGAACGAGGAGCAGGAGGAGCTGCGAGCCCAGCTGGACGAGGCTGCGCGGCTGAAGGAGATCGCGGAGCGGCAGCTGGACGAGGCCCTGGAGGCTCTGAGTGAGGAGCGGGAGCAGAAAAACAGCCTGCGCAGGGAGCTCTCGGCCCTGACCCTCAACCCCTTTGAGTCTGTTGGGAACCTGGAGCTCCATCTGGACCACGTGGATGACAGTCAGGACGAGGGTCACGGTGGAGAGGCTGAGGGAGAGGAGCAGGACTCTGCCTTTATCAATAGTTCTGACTCCACTCCCGGTTCTGCTCACCCTCCTCACTCAGGAGGCTCCAAAACCAACGGCCTCGTCCGCCGCTCGACGCACAGAGCCCCGACCTCAGGGCTGGTGTCAGACCTCCTGAGCGAGCTGCACTTTTCTGACAGTCAGAAACTAAAGCAGCAACTCTTACAGGTACATATGATTTTTGAAAGTTTTCTTAATTGGCTTCATTTATTCATTGTTATGTGTTAGTACTATTATACCTAGATAAGCACATTGTTTCTCTTTTTTAGACTGAGCGAGAGAAATCCAGCCTGACCAGTAAAGTGGAGGAGCTGCAGATGCAGCTTGTGATGTCTAAACAAGCTCTGAGTCAACATGAGGACAAAGTGGAGGCTCTCACTCGAGAGTTGGAGGAAGTGAAAAATGGCACTCATCCCAATGCTGAGGGGGATAATGAGTCAGAGAATGGAGAAGCATTTGACTATGAAGTAGATACAAAGAGTAAGGAGGTTCTGGAGGCCAGAATGCGAGCGGCCAGTGAAGAACTTCTGAAACTCCGAGATGAACTGTCTCAAGCAGGAACGCGATACAACAACCTGGAGCAAAGGTATAAGCAGGAGAAGGAGCGCTGGAGGTCTGAAGCCCAGGAGTTGGCTGATAAGATCCGGCAGTGCATTAAGTCCAGTAAACAAGACCAGGAGCGCATCAGCGAGCTGGAGAAGGAGATCGGGGCAACAAGAAAAGTGGCTATTGATTCAGAAGGGCATTTGAGTGTTGCCCAGGAAGAGCTGCTTGCCTTCTCTGAGGAGTTGTCCAACCTCTATCACCACATCTGTGTGTGCAACAATATAACGCCCAAGAGAGTTACCCTGGACTACTACAGAGGGGGCGGAGGCAGCGGGCGGAGGCTGCACAGTGTCCCAAAGAGGCGTCCTGATGACACGTTCAGCTCCAAGGCTGCAGCGCTGCAGTTCATGGGAGAGATGGACAGTGCTGGAGCTGGTGGAGACTCTCCCACCTGCCCTGGGTCCCCCACTCTGGACTTTAGAGACCCCTCTAATGTCCGCAACCTGGTAGCTGTCATACGCTGCCAAATCAAACACCTCAGAGTAAGACATTTACCCTTTACTGTCATGTTCTTAGTCCGTACAAACATCACCAACACTGCTATTGTAAACACTTTGTTGACAAGCAATTAACAGTGCAGACTTCTCACTGCTTCAGTCTCAAATCCACTGCACGCTGTGGGCTTTGCAAACACGTGGGCTTGGGTTTGAATGGATTGGATTAGCAGAGTTCAAAGTTGACTTTCGTCTTGTGAATGACAAAGGTCCTTTTCGAAACTCATAATGACTTGAGTTATTGTATAAAGAAAGTGAGAATACTGGTTTAACAAGGGCTTAATAAATCTGCACATTTGAACATTTCTCTATCCCCCTTCAGGTGGCAGTGGACCTGTGCCGTCAGAGAGGTGCAATGCCGTACTCTGGGCTCAGTGCCAGTGTGGAGGCCGAGCGGGACACGGAGAGCCTTTTGGAGGAAGTGCTGAAACTTAAATCTCTTCTCAGCACCAAGAGAGAGCAGATAGCCACTCTGAGAACTGTTCTGAAGGCTAATAAACAGGTAACTCACAACAAAGGATTTAAACATAGTTTTTCGTTTTTAATCTGTTTAATATTTAATATTTCAGATATCTGTTATTCCTTTTTTATAATATTAATATTATTTAAAATATTTTGTTGAAGTGACTGAACCTTTAAGGTAATCCCTTCATAATCCTGCCGTTGGCTTAGTGCTATGGTTACTCTATGATCTCAGTCTAGACGGTCGTTTGGCTGTTCACTGAGTCTCCTCCCTCCACCTGATCATGTGACACGAGTGCTAATTCTCATGATCTCTTGTGTGTTTACACTTAAATTGGCTTTGTTGCTGTTCACATCAAAAGATTTGATACTAAAAGGCAGTGAAAACTGTTTTGCCCACTAGTTTGGGCAACTGCTCTTGCCTTTATTGAGCCGATAAGTGTTACATTGTTTTAATGTGCTTTACAGACTGCAGAGCTGGCTCTGTCTAATCTGAAAACGAAGTATGAGACAGAAAAGAGCATGGTGTCAGAAACAATGATGAAACTCCGGAATGAGCTCAAAGCTCTAAAGGAAGACGCTGCCACCTTCTCTTCACTCAGAGTCATGTTTGCCAGTCGGTGAGTGCTCTGTCCACATTCATGCATTTATCCACAGACCCACACTAGGCCCTATATGCAGTTCTCGTATCCTAGTGCAGTTTCTGCTCCTCCTGTAATGAGATTACAATGGTGTGCCTGTGGACAGTCACCCAGTTCACGTGAGGATTACTCCCCACATGCTTTGCCTTGTGCTCACGGGCCATAACATCATGTTGAAGCGACGAGTAGGAAGGTCTGGGAGACACACCACGTGTTCACTACTAATCACTAATCTCTTTTGAACTTATGGGTCACCTGCTCATGCAGGTATTATGCTTTGTTTTTGCATGATTTACTCCAGATTGAAATTTAAAATACAGGAGTCTAATTAACCTGTGAGAACATTAGGGGAGCACCTTCAGAGGTGGCTGTTTCAGGAGTAAAAATGACTCATAGAGAGAATAGAAAGTCTACCCATGGTTTTATTCTGTAAAAGGTCATTTTGGTGCCCTCTTGTGGATGTTTGGAATTACTGCATCTTGTGTTTAAGTTTAATTCATTTCTGCCAATAACTCATGGCAGTATTTTCTACACATTAACTCACGTTTGTGTGCTTGGTTTTGACAGTGATTACAAAAAACATTTATAACAGCAGTTCATATTTTCTTTAGTTTCAAATATTAAGCTTAATATTAACTATTAATATCTAACACATCATCCCCTACTATTGCTTGTGCATGCTGCGTGTTGACCCTGTGTGCGTCTCACAGGTGTGATCAGTATGTCACTCAGCTGGACGAGATGCAGAGGCAGCTGGCGGCAGCAGAGGATGAGAAGAAAACTCTTAATTCTCTGCTGCGGATGGCCATCCAACAAAAACTCGCCCTGACTCAGCGCCTGGAGGACCTAGAAGCCCCCACGTCTCCTCACAGCCTGAACAGCAGTCCACGCCGTTCCCGCACGAAAGAGCTGGCAGCCAAGTCTGGCCGGGCCCCGCGCAGTCCCCGGGGCAGCCCCGCCCGGCCCACCATGAGGAGCAGCCCCAGAGCCAGCCCTGTCCTCGGCAGCAGTGTCCCGGCTATGGCCACGCACCACCTCCGAGCACTGACGCGGAGCCTGCACACCAGCCCAGTAAGAACCGACCCTCCTTCTGATCACTCTGTCCCAGCCCAGTCTGCACGCAGGGGCCGCAGGGGGCGCAACATCCCTCGGGACGCCACTTTCATTAGGAGCCAGAGTGTCAGTGACGTGATAAACACAGCGCCAGGCGCCTCTGCAGGGCTCAAAGCCTCAGGGACCTTTGCCCGGAGTGGGGCCAAACAAGCACCTAGCACTAAAAGGGCTTCCTCAAACCGAAGAGATTCAGTTCCCACACGCCAGGACACCTTTATCACAGCCCGAGTTGTACCTGCCTCTGAGCTGAAATCTTCTTTATTTTCCTCCTCCAGTGAAAGTCTAACCTCTTCTAAAGGTTTGAGTGTGCATGCTAACTCATCTGACGCATGGAGTGAGGCCAAGCACAAGCCTGATGCTTCTGTGCGCAGAAAACTGCAGCCTCAGAGGTCTAACTCTGTCCAGGCAGCAGCCGCATGTCCAGACACGTCACACTTAGACGTGCTAAATGCTAACTCCTCCGTAACACAGGTGGCTAATGTTTACAGTCCTCGGGGAAGAGGAAAGATGAGTGGAGTTTGCAGGGAGTCTCGACAAAGGGCGACAGCGTCCTCAAACAGAGCAGATGACACAAATGCTTTTTCCAATAAAGGCCCAGGTGCTAAAGCTAACCCGGCTGCACGGGCCCGGAGCTCGCACTCCAAATCTTCACGCCGCCGCTTAAACTAAAACTTAGAATTAACTTTTAGAAAAATTACTCTTGGCACCTTGATTTTCTATTATAATTGTTACGTAGTGTAATAATGTTTACCTCTGAACATTGCCTTTTCCTTTTATGGTTTTGCACTAAATCTGTTTTGTCTGTTTTCACCCTGTCTTGTAGCGCTGATACACTCTTTCCATTACTTCAAATCCCCACTTCTCCATAAGGACCTGTCTTCATGTTGACTCCCTGGCTCCTCCTACCTTCCCTCGAGACATCCTGTCCATCACAGATCTGGTGATACATTCCCCACAGAACCATGGACTTAAGTCAAACTCTCTCATCCGGTCCTTTTGGTTTCCTGTGTAACAGAGAAACATGCATGCAGCCAGGAGTCGGATGAAGAGACAAACATGCTGCTCATTGCTTTTGTGAAGTCACTGACCTTGTCTTGTCCAAAGTGGTTTCAGTTTAACATTGTGTGTCTCATGAAGAAGTGTAACAGTATTTTTACTCCCTGAAGTGCAGTATGTGCTGTGCCCTGTGTGGGACAGTGACCTGAAGGATCTAGTGAATCCCATTTGCCTTTTAACCTGTCATGCCCCCTGGCATGTGTTCACGCCTCTTAGATACTAGATTTTAGTGATAACCTGGCAGCCTTTATGAGGCTGCTTTGTAGTGAGCGCCTGAGCTTTCTGCAGTTTAACGTCCCTTAACCTGGTTAAAATAGCGTTTAGCCTCACCCTTTAACTAAAAGCTCACAAACATGCCATTACACTGATGGAAAAAGGATTGGTTATCAATAAACCTCCTCAGGTCAAAATTGGAATAAAACTGATGTTGTTCACCAAAATATTTCTAAAACTATGCAGACCCTGTAAGTTCCATGTCTCAGAGAATCCCACTCATGACGTGTTGATCTCATCAGTGGCTCCAGGTTTCTGCTCACAGTCTGTTACCTGGTCATTGATTTCATCAAGCTTCTGCTTCATGTCCTGTGTTTGAGCTCTGCAACAGACTTTTATTAATTTTTGGCTTTTTGTTTTGTTTTCCGTGCTACAAAATAAGGCATATTCAAGGCAAAAATGGCAATTCTACACAAATTAAAGGGGAAACCAATACCCAGCTGCTCGGAAATACTAAATAAGAACATTGACGGTTCATTTAAAGTTACTTGAAGTTTTTCCACAAGTTCGGCACTGTAAAAATATACTTGATTTCATACTGATTCCCAGTTTCTTTGGCACTGATTTTCGTTTACCTGGGATGTACTGATCAGGATCTTTAGACCATCTCTGGAAATGGCTTTTTAGGAACAATAGGTCAATTGTATTACTTTCTCTTTATTTGACCAGCCCTGCAGTTAAATTGTTTCATCCTACTGATTTCTGTTTAGTGCCTTGTTTTTTATTTCATTTTTTTATACCAATCTCAAAAGTAGGGCTTATTGCACAGTATATTAACATTGTTTTAAGTAACAATTGTACAAACAGGTTTAGCACCTCAACATTGCATTTTGGGATTTCAATATTTTCACGTTTTAGCTTTCTTCCCTTGTATAAATGTTACATACAAGTGTATATTACTGTATGTCTGTTCTGCAAGCGACAAATGGACTTGCGATGTTTAAAAGAATGCACAAACACTGGATGTAAAATAATTGATCTATTTATCGAGAAGAAGCTTGTGCTAAAAAGTGAAAATGAAGATGTCTTATTACACTGAAGGCTGTAAATGCATTTATGACCTATTTAATTTGCATTGTGCAAACCTTTGTTTAATTTATCACAACTGTTACATATTTAAATATTTATGTTTTCTGTTGTAAGAATACATTTGGTGATCCTCAACTTTTTATTTGTATGCAATGTCTATGCATTGAGCTGTGAATCATTCTCCAATCTTTGTCATTTGTCAAGAATTAAACACAAATCAATAGCTATTGTGGCTCCCTAGTTTGTTTTATCAATCTAAGAGAATTGTTTTGAGTAGATATAATTAATTTACACCTGTGTTTAGTGACATTTGCAGTTACTGAAGGGGTTGCCA
>JAADKR020000019.1:12151177-12164529 GCA_011763505.2 Lythrypnus dalli
CATGCTAACAACAGTTTATGAATCTATTTTTGCCCAAAGTAATGTATGCTAATAAATTCATGGTGCCGCAACGAATGCAGTTTGAGTGGGGACGGCTCCGGTGATGGTTGATGAGATTCAAAAATGAGGAGGACACTTTGGGAAGAAGACAAAAATCAGATTAGAGAAATACAGATTAGAAGAGTACTGCAAATCTTACTTCAAGTATATGTTTGAGCAACCTCACATGATTAAAACCCGTGAGATGTCCCCTTTAACACTTAACAATAATAGTCATTGCATTAGTTTGGAAATACAAAGTTTCCTGCGGACCGTGGCCCTCAGTTTGTCGGACACGATTCCCGGAGTATTCAAGACAAACAAACACGGTCGGTCAGCAGTGACTTACACGGCAGCCGGGGCAGTGAGTGGGTCGGGGTGAGCGGGAGGCGAGCCCCGTGATGGACAGGCCCGTGCTTCCTGTTGCCGGGGCGACAGAAGATTGCCCTGCCTCAGCTGGGCCCGGCCCGACGGGGGATGTGTCTGTGTTTGGATAAGGACTGGAGACGTGTTATTCTATAGCGTTTCTGTGACTGCGCAGGAAGAGGGCAGAAAGGCAGTGGGACGGGATGGAGGCGCAGACAGGATGGCGCAGTCAGGGCTTTTTAGCCGGTGCACTTTTTCACTCTGTCATCGCAGGTGTGTTAAAAGTGGATAATACGGCCGTCACCCGCCGCCGCCGCCGCGTATGTGTTTTAGCACTTAGAGATTAGCGCAGACACACATGAGCGCAGGAGAGGGATTTGGGATAATGACATGAGAAGATTGCGGGACTCAGAAGTACTTTTGTATTTACTTAAAGCGTAAAGGTGTTGATTATCGCCGTAATCCTAAGTGCAGGTTTTTGCCGAAAGTGGGCTGGCGAAATTTTTTATGTGGGTCACGGGGGAAATTGTAGCTAGAATTGCAGCAACAATTGGTCGGGGCTGTCAGGGCCCACTTGTTGAAAAATGTGTTTCAATATATTGCATCAAAGCGACAAAATTGCAGGAACAAAGTGGAGCAGGTTGCAGAAAGTCGGTTTGTACTGACTTTCAATTTGTTAAACCGAAACTGCATTCACAGACACTTTTACTTTGTTTTTAAGGATGACATTGTTTTGCTTTTTTATTTTAGGGTTCATAACTTTATAGTCTGTGTGGATAGTGAATACTCCCATTCATTTCACACTTTTCCACTTATAACAGGAACTCAACACGCTTTACGCCGTCTGCAGTGACCTCATGACCTTTTGATCCACTGGTGAGCGCTCCACCAACCGAGCAATTGCCTTTCCATGTATTATGTGTCTGGGCATCGTGGAAAAGTGCAATATTTTGTGCTGAAACATTAGCATTTTGACTTGTCTTGGCTTTTTATACCATGAAATTGCAGAGGCAAGTTCAGCGATAGTGCTGGTTTTGAATCTCATCCTGTTTTGTGTGTATATTTTTGGTAGTGACGTGTAACTATGGAAACGGCGGCTGCCAGCACATCTGCGAGGAGACGGACCACGGGCCCAAGTGCTCGTGCCACATGAAGTTCGTCCTGCACAGCGATGGAAAGACTTGTGTAGGTGGGTCATCCTGATACTAACAACAACTTAATACAGACATGGGGGGCAAAAGATGGAGTTTTATTTAGAGTTTATTTATTTCATGGATTTCATAAACAGGGGCGTGTCCAGACTTTATTTTGAAAGGTTTATTTTGAAAGGTTGGGGGGTTGCAGGTCAGGGGACACAAGGGCCAACCTGTTTCCACCTTTTTTCATCATATTTGTCGGGTTTGGTCATATAGTACAAACAAAATTGAGCTAAAATTGTAATTGATCCCCTTTCTGGTTGGTTTGACCCCGCCCCTTGCCTGCAGTCTTGGTACGCCCCTGTTCATAAATGTGAATTGTGAACTATGAATGCCAGAGCAGAGCAGCCAAAGAACTACCCTTTTCTGAATGCAATAAAACCCTCATTTTCAGCTTATTTACTCAATGTTTTACTCAGTTTACACATTTTTGGGCTATAAGTCAAGAGCACTGATTTTAAACTTGAATGTGTTGTTTATGTCTTACTTGGTGTCCTGTAATAGAAAACACTGGACCTCAAAGCACAGTGCTCCCAGTGGTTTTGACCAGTGACATGGAGGTCAAAAGGCTCTCCCCTCTTGCCGCTGCTGCTCTGTAACCTCTGCTTCTCGCTTTTGGCCTGTCCCTCTGTCCCCTTTCCCCCCTTCTGTGTCCCCCCGTCCACACTGTAACCCACACACTCTCCAATGGGGGCTCAGTTCAGTGGCTCTGCTGCTTTTTTGCACCTGACCTAACCTTCCACTGGCATTTTTCATGTGGCCACGTTGACTGAAGCAGAGGGAAAAAGAAATCTCCGCCGCTAAGTGCCGGCAAAAGGGCAGTCTTCCGTGAGAGCGGGCCCCAAGGCGCAAAATAAATGTTACTATGCTCAGCCATGCACAATGACATTGACATTTCACATTAATACCATTACCTGTACAAATACGAGATCTGATTTGACTCCCTGGTTTTTACATTTAATCAATTTGTTGGAGAATTGTCTTAATAGCTACAATGCCAATTCTGAGGAAGTTGTATCTCGGCAGGAAAAACGTGTTGTACGCAATTGTACATATCAGGTAACGTGTCAAAGAGGGATGATGGATGATGTACCAGCAAGAGGCTGCAGCAAGCACTGAGTTAGTCTGGAGCTGCTGTGGTTAAAAGTAGCCAATAGAATTACAAGCTGATAAATAAGTAAAGGCAAAGTAAAAGTATATGTTGGAGAAAATGAGCAAGTTTAAGATTTAATATCAGAAAGACACTAAAACATGTGCAATAGGGACCCTTTTCAGCTAGGATTATCGTGAAAAGAGATTCTGAATTTTATTGGGATTATCTACAGTATACATGTAAAAAAAAATACATTTATACTGTAGATGTAAATACATTTACTTATTTACTGTAGATATAAATAAATGTATTTATATTTACATTTACATTTATACTGTAGATTGTAGATTTACCTTTTTTATTAAAGCATTTTAAAGAAAAGGGGCTGAAAGGAAGGTGCTTGTTGGTCAGTTGAACTAATACTAAGAAATGTGTAAGTGTGTAAGTTTAACCAAGCTTATTGGTATTATTATTATTTTCTTTCATTTATTTTATTTGCAAAGTTGACATGTGGAAAATAATTATACTAAGAGGAAGCTGCTTGTTTAGTTGGTCAGTACAACATCAAAATCTCTATGAAAGTGGCGGCAAAACCAAACAAAAAACATAACGTTGGAGAAAATTCTGTTTGTAAATGACAGGAAAGTGCTCTCTTGGTTTCAGAGGCCGTTTGCTTTGAAGGCCGGGTTTGTGAGCAGCCGATTAGTCCAGTGTTTGTGATGAACTTTATTGGCATAGGCTTGAGGAAAGCCAGGCCAGCAGCTCTGGTCAGCCAGTGTTATTATCCCTCCAGGCCCCGCCCCACACCTCCCATCAGCCAATCACATCACTCCTTAGCCCCCAAGCGCTTTTATTATTTATTTTTTCCCCTCCAGACAGTGAAAATGTAACCTGGGCGTTCTGAGACGACAGAGCCAGCTAATACAGAGCAGCTTAAGATTGAAATAAAAGCACTCCTTTCCCCCAAAACCTGTAATTAATTGATAAAACTAACTGTGGTCAAATGAACCCTGGACAGCAGAGTGGCACTAAAAAGATTTTAGCACAACAATTTGCAAATAAGTGCTCTTAAGAAATCATTAAACTGCTAAAATACTAAAAATATATATCTTTGGGAACATTTTTGACAGGCTTTTGCGCAAAAACCTCATTAACAAGAAAGATTACTGTTGTTTACAAATATTTTTGCACCAGGAATCCTTGAAAATGTACTGTGATCATTAGAGAGAGTGGTGTTAGAAAAGGAATGTGGTTTCCATGGCTGACTTGCCTGCTTCAAGTCTGGGGAGTTTTTTTGTAGAGCTCAATTTGTACACAAAGTAACTCAAAGTGCATTACAGAGCAAACGTTATGTGTTCCATACAATTTCACAAATAAAATCAATGAAACATAGGTAACTATTATTGCATTCAATTAATTTAATATTTGCTATTTCTTAAGGAAATGTCAGAATGTGAATTTATTGATTTTCTCTCAATAATTGTCAATGAAATAATTTGCAGAAATATGGCATTCACCATGAGAAAGGAAATCGAATTTTTGGATCCATTTTGACAGTAATAATAAAACTGCAGCGTAAGATTTGCTCTTCCAGAAGAACACTTTCAGAAAAGGAGTACATTTGTGAATGTCAACTTCTATACAAGAAAGCCTTAAGAATAAATGTTTGTATTGGTACGTGTCATGAAGCATTGTTCATAGACTAACATAAAAAATAGTATAGAAAGTTGAGAAAACAGCCGTGGCACAACTACTGGGTCAGTTACAAAAATACATTTGATAAACACATCCAACACACTGATAACTCAGTGTGGAGAGCTCATGTTCCCTGTGTCCACGATCCGAGTTAGCTTTACCTAGAGAAAGAAAGAAAGAGACACCCCAGGCCTGTTTATTTGAGATTGAATGAAACGAAATATGTTTTTTTCTATTTATATATAAATTATTAAGATCAAAATTGAATTGTCATTGCAATAGCTGTCAGAATAATCCCAAATAGGTTTTTTTTTGTCAAAATTGTGCAGCCCTAGTTTACTATTGGCGGATGAGCCTTGAGAATCTGAAATTGTAGTGGCTTTGTCAACACAATCGCGTGCTAGGCACCGTCAGAAATGGCCGTAGTAATGTCAGTTTGTCATCTGAATTCAGAGAGCGTGGACTGAATGTTCTTTCCTCTCTGTGCGCGGCGCGTAATCTCTCACATGTTTGAATAGCGTCTGAATCCTCGAGTGCGCATTTCTCGTCTTGGCAGCGGCATGTAATTTAACGTACAGTGTAAAAAAAGGCACGCGACGACAAATACCTCTGAAGTGAAGCATTCAAACACGGCAAATGACATGTAAAGGTTTCCATGGAGACGGTACACACAGGAAGGCCAGTCTCTCCTCAGTGCAGCCCGTCATGTGTTGAGCCTGTACATACTGGGCTTATACACAGGGATACACACTCCTCATTCATGTGGCTTTGTGAAGGCTGTTCAGGCTGGTTTGTTTCTCCTTTTGTTGACACGCATGAAATAAAGTGTTTTCTAGAGGTTAGAGTATGTTATGTTCAAGTCACAGGGGCAGATATTTAACATTTTCTACTATTTATCCGTATATTATCTGTATAATATATGACCTCTTTGCAACAAGCTATAGGCTGGTTTCAAAAACTACTCTTGACAGTAAAGATAAGGGGATAAAGTAAAGCAATATTGTAAATGCTTTAATGCCAGAAGTAGCTGGAGTTGTGTAGTCGCAGTATAAGAGCAATAGTCCTGTCTACTCTAGTTCTCTCATGCAATAGCAGTACTTAGAACGGGGCACACTTTTGAAGTATCTCTCTTGTCTTTGAGCTGGTGTATTTCCATCTTTCTTGTTTCTGATCTCTAAGCAGGTGGGACACAGTCACTTCCTCTGGCCACCACACACTGCCTGCGCTCACATGCCAACACGCAAACAAATGAAACTATTATTATCTTCTGAAACTCAAGGCACATTTCTGACTGATCTTACCATAGCCCAATTACTTTTGTTTGTACATCGAATCTGTGTTCCCGGTTTAGAATCAGCCAGCAGCTCTCCTCATGTGGAAGTGTTCACCGTGTTAGCACGGCAAATCATAAACATACACAAATCGCAGGCAGATGGAGACACGCTCGGCAGCTCAATCTTCTGAAGAGCGGCGTTATGTCATGCCAAACACACTGCAGCAAAGGAGCATCCTCAGAGACAAACAGCTCATACACAGGCAGGCAGCATCATAAACACTGCAGTCTGCATGCACATGCCCCTGCTGTAAACAGGCTGTGTTCGGGTGGTCCCAGGGTTCACTGTGGCAGGTGGACTCTCTCTGCAGCATGTGGCCGTCTCTGTAAACACTGTGCTCCGTCATCATTCTGCTAAAGAGTGTCATGATCAGCAGGTCATCGAGGCCTGGCAGAGGGAGATACTGCTCTGTGCCCAAGGCCTGACCTGTGCCGCTGGCTTCACCTGATAGATATGTTTCAATGTTCAGTGCATATCTGTACAATTATGGATATAATGATGATAGAATGGATTTTAGTCCATGTTTGCACAGTTGAAGTTAGAAAATTGCAATGTTTTTGTGTATTGGCATTTACGTCACACCCAATTTAGGTGTCAACATGGCTTTTCCATGAAAGACCTGTTTCACATCTTTCTGAATTACTGAGCAGAGATCAGGGATTTCTTTGGTATTAGAAATGAAAAGATGAAGAGTTAAGAGTTAAAGTTACCTCCTTTATTTGTAAGGCTATTAAGGCATTTTTGATACTTTATGTGAAGGATATGTTCATTCTTCCAGTCAGGATCCGTCGAACATAAGAGATGAACATGTGAGCTGTCAGCTGGCCACATACTGCTGTGATGACATTCTGAATGTTCATTCATCCTCTGCACTGTCTTTGTTTGAGCACTAATCATTCTGCTGCACTCACAGACTCCTGCCCTAACAGCACTGAGCTCTTACTTATCTGCATGACTGCATGTTCTGAGGTAACACTTTTGCCTGGAAATGTCACCAAATTTATCTTTAAATCAAAACCATTTCCATAAGTGATGTCCAGATTATATATTTAGATTCATCTTTATTTTACTGGTTATTGTCATTTCAAACGTGGTATTTGTGACGTGACTGAGCCAAACGAAAGTGTGTGTTTTATGTTTGTGTGGGTGTGCGTGTGCATGCAGGGGAGAGGAGTGTCCAGTCCCAGGCCGCCCCACAGCTGTTCCCCAATGGTAACTATGGTCCGTCCAGCTCCTCTCTGGGTCAGTGGGCGTGGGACCGTTTTCCTCTGACCCCTCCATCCTCCTGCCAATGCCCTCTCAATAACAAACGCTGCCTTTTTCACACAACACACACGCAAACAGGCTGCTCCACTGTACAAGCTGTGTTCCTCCCTGAAGACGGGGACATGTGTAAGACTGCCTTTTTAAACTTTTAGCCATGTCATAATGTTCCCCTCACTAATACAGTGTCTTTCCAACACAGACACTATCTCAAAGTGAATAAAATGTGAAATATTTATGCTGAGTTTCCTTGGAGCAGGTTTAAAAGTCACAATGATGCATAATATGTCACTTTAATAAAAGAAACGGATGCTTTGAGGGTAAATTTAGAACATGAAGACTCTTCCCCTCTCAGCACCAATTAAATAAGCAAAAATGATTTACTTACTTTAGTGTGTCTCTGTTAAATCACAGATGAAGGAACTTATAATCACACGGACAATGTGGCAAGTTTTGAGCCAGATTCTCCACAAAAGTATCGGGAAAAGCCTCTATTTTATGTTCAGACACTTCTTTCAACATTTGTGCTTTCATTTAAACACTGCTAGCATAATTTCATTTTACACAAACCACTGGCTAAATTAAAAATATGTCAAATTAACCTGCAGCGCTATTGCGTTTCCATGGCAACTCGGATAATGACATATACCTGCTAATTGACTAATCCATGCAGCACGTTATAAATAGACATGTTTTAAGCCTTAGTATGTTACTTGAACAAATTGTAACAGTCTTTTTTTCCACCCTCTTTCAACAATTTGAAAGTAGCGGCGCACAATTAAGACAAAAGCTGCTTTCTAAGGACATGCTAAGAGAAAATCAATTTCTGTGATGCTTCCGTGCAATTTAATTACACCATGGACAAAAACACAGATTCTCCGAGGAGCAGCCTGTTTAAAGTATTGACTCAAAACTTTGCTGTTCTAACTTACTACTTGTTACCACTGTAAGTACACCAACACCCAGTTCTTCACGCCACAAGTCTGACCTATTTACAGATTTAGGGGTTTCCTGTCCTAGTTTACTTGCTTTGTAATCCCTTAAAATAGGAGTATTAGCAGCAGGGGACATGTGTTGCATTTTGATTTCTGTTTGATGATTTTTGTGGTATTGGCGCTTGGGATTGTGAGGCAGTATTCTCTTAAGAATGTGGATGTGAGCACACTTAATACACTTAAGGCATGGTTGTGGTTTGGTCAGGAAAAATAGATCTTTACATTTCAAGTTTTAGTAGGTGTTTTGGTTTAACATTTTGGCTTTCTTTTCTTAAGACAATGGATGACATCTTGACGTTCTTTGGGGCAAACACATATTGTTGTTGTTTAGTGCTGCGGGTGGTGCTCTCGCTGAGACTTGGCTCAAATGAGTGGGCTGGACGGGGGCTGTAGAGAGGGAAAAGGGATTTACTACTACTGCCTTTGTCAGAGAGCATAAACGTTTTTAGATTTGTCAAAGTATTGATATGAATAACAATTTATTAAAACTTGCTTCTTTTGCTTTTAAAAATGCCTTCAAATTTAGTTTCAGTGCTGCATTTGTGGCCCTGCATGTCAACACGTTCTGCCATAGCGACCCTTACATTAAAGACGACATACACCCAGCTATACGAAAACTACTGCTTTATTTATTGACAAAGGTCGCGGCGCGGTAAACTGTGGCTTCAGGGCGTCACTGGTTGGACTCCAAGAGACACAAACCCACGCACATTCTCCGGAAACCATGGTGTCAGGGATACGTCTCGGCTCCTGTGGCACATGATCATTACAGTTTGGTGAGATGGGAGCCTGACTAAGCAGATCCCGAAGACAAGCCCCGACGGTGTCTCGCTCGGCTCGGCTCCGCCCGCCGTCTCCGCTCACACTTTGCAATTATGTCGAGCCACAGGTCTGCGCTCTCCAGGCCTCTGCTCCGGAGCACAGAGACCGACGGGATCAGGACGAGGCCAGAGTTAGACCGGCTTTGTTCAAGGAGAAAGCGGTCCGGAGATGAGGCTTTGTTTGTGAGAGTAATTAATGAGCATCTCTTCTACCGTCTCTGGGGGGACGTTCCGCGTGCTATGCTACGTTATGATAGCAGACTGCTAACCTGAAAATTGATATAAAGATGCTTGCAATGTTCGCTATTCCTCCTCCAACTCGCTCCGAGGGCTGGTGCGAGACTGAGCCACTTTCATACCTGACAGTGGTCGGGGGCGTGGCCTGTGGTCGGGCTGCTCACGTCAGAATCACATGGTGTTGTCAGAGAAAACACCAGAGCCAATAAGATTGCAGTACCTGTTTTTCACTTGTAGATGGAGGTACATCTGAAGCTGTCATCTGTACTGGGTTGTTTTAGGCTTGTTAGAGGCTTGGTCACTAACATGTTCTAGCAGCATGCTGGATTTGTACTTCTTAGAGTAGTTTTTATCACTTTGTACTTTTTACTTCTCTTTTACTTGTGTAATATTATTTAGTTTATCTTCCCATTAAGTAAAACATGACAAATGCTTCATTCGTTCATCTAAAAAGAGACTAATGTTCATCTAATAAAATTTACTATGTTACTGACCAATGTTACTGACTAAATGCTTATATTCCAGTGTGCAAACCAACAGTAATAAATAAAATAATAAAATAAATAGATACAGAAACTGATTTACAACTTTTTCTAAGATGAAAAACTTCTGTACGACTCTGAACTTTCACTATCCACTTTGTAGAGTTGCATTTGCATACAATTGCAGAATATTAGTACTTGGAGAATACTATTTAAATTCTGAGACAGGCCTGCATCTTTGCGAAGACACAATGCTGCCAAAAATGCCAGTTTTGCTCCTGTGAAGATGCTCGAATGTTGCACAGCGATGGCCTGGAGGCATAATGTAAACAAAGCAGTGGATTATTAATCACTACTGCACACCAACATCTGCAAGATCTGTTTTTCTGTTAGAATATCATGTTGTTTTTCCCTTACATCGCATATTCAGGCTTAAAGTGGCCTTTTCATGCACCTAGTAAAACAAAATGATTGCCTTTTAAAAATTATATCCAAGTCCTTATTGAGCAGTGCAGTTTTACTTCATCTCCATAACAACTACAAACAATACAATTACATCATGAGTCCAACACCTGTTTCACTTTGATGCATCGTATCAATCCTGGCAGCTTTTACTTCCTTCTTTTATGGCCGCTCCCGGCGCGGCACTTTCTCGTATTTAAGCGCAGAGAGTGTTTCCCCCCCAAAAGGGATCCTCAGTGACCATAAAAAACAAAAAAGCACTGCAGCTGCACGGCCGGCCTCCCTCTCCCGGTGCCACGTGTGAGCTGCCATCTTTCTGCCGGTGTCCACCCTTCAGGCCGACACTTATGGCGCCCACACCCCATTAGCCGACAGTAACAGCCAAGTGATTGTCCGGGCCTTGTTCCTCAAAAGGATAACTTTCTATACAGCAAACTATTAAAGCGCTCTCTGCGAAAACAAATGGTTTATGTGTTGAAATTTGTCACTGTCTGGGAGGAGAAACCGCCACGATCCCATTCCGACCCGGCTGTGTGTTTTTTTTTTCCTCCTCCAAATGGGCAATAGAGGAGTTACAGAGTTGAAATTGCTTTTTTATCCCTCAAATGGCTGCAAGGTGTTGTCAGATGCGGCAAAAGGGGTCCGCATTGGTGTGATAGCTGAAGGCGGGAGAGGTGCCGAGTTTATAATTCAACCTTGACCAAAGACAAGCAAACATGCACACGGCTAAAACTTTGCACCGTTACTGACAACTTCACAACTTTTGCTTTGCTTTTCTTGCTCCTTCTCATTTCAATCTTCAATTCTTCAGGACCCGCTGTGGCTGTTTTGCGATTTCTACCTGCTGCTTGTGACAAAGAATGGGCCCCTCCTAATATTTTTCGTGCTTTTCGGAGGTGGAGGAAGTAGGTCATTCTCCGGAGAAGGGCCGGTTTCGGGAAGTGCTAACGCTGCTCGTGTTTGTTTGCAGAGACTTGCGCGGTGAACAACGGCGGCTGCGACAGCACGTGTCACGACTCGGTGACCGGCGTGCGCTGCAGCTGCCCGGTCGGCTTCACCCTGCAGCCGGACCGCAAGACCTGCAAAGGTAAAGTACAGGGAAGACGAGAGGTGTGTGATGATATCTGTGTTTATGACCTGTGTCCCCAGAAAGAAGGTTTATATGGTCAAATGAAACACTTTTTTACTGAATTGTAATGGTCTCACATATTCACAACTAAAAAGCCCTTTATTTGATGGAATAGCTGTTTATGTTATGATATCTTGATCCAAGTAACCAATCGACCAATCAAAAACCAAGATGAGCCTCATTCTTTTGATTGACAGCTCTAAACCTCTCCCTGATCAAAATACTGCCAAAATTCCCAGCATTTTTATTCTGAATTAGTGCTACTTCAGGTCTCCATTATCAAAGCTCAGTGCTTGAACCCTTGAACTTCTCAGCTTTTAAACTGACCCTCATATACAGATAAAATAAGCAATGCATTTTTAACCAGCACATGCTTCATACCTTATTTTTAGCAATGCCTGGAAAAAAGATGTGTCGCCCAAGATAAATTATGCTTAATTCTCCATAATGCAGATGATCCAGGAACATTTATCTTTTTTTTACCCAGAATGCACTTGGTGGAGAAAGCCTTATTATGAATAGGATCCCCACTGGACTCCCCTCAAAACAAAATTCTGAAATCTCAGTGGGCCTTACTTGGTTAAATAAAGGTAAAACAAGGTAAAAAAAAAGAAAAAAAAGCATCTGAGAATTCAATTTAAACAACCCAGTACAGCATTAAGGATCACCCATAAGGTTGAATTTAGAGAGCAGACTGCTTGAAGCGGAAGTTTCTGTATTTGATTAAATATAAAAGTTCAGTCATTATGTTCAGCACAAGAAAAAATATACTTTCTGCAAACATTCAGAAGCTGTTTGCCGACAGACGGGATGAGTATTATTTTAGAGGAGAATTACATTTCAAAAAACTGTCTTCAAACAACCAGAAAGGGTATTGTTAGGGTTGATTTATGGAACAGAATGAGGAATGAGTTGAGTTGAAAAACCGTCTTGACTTATGGCAATTTAAAAAAATATATAAATGCAAAAATCCTGTTTTATGCATGTATGCTGGAGAATAATGTATAATAAGAGCTCCTAATGAATAAGGATATTGAAGACTGCATTTTACATTATTTTGCTGTGTGAAAAGTCAGGCATCTGGTAATGAGCTGCCGGTGAGGACAATGTAGTTACCTGAATATAATTGGAAAAGTTGTTTATACTGCAGATTGTTTTTTCTTTTTTCTTAAGAAACCAGCTGTAAGAAGAGGTCGGGTATAACTCAACTTTTATGTACATAACTTTGAAAGCCTGTACTACAATGGAAAATTCATAGACGACGACTTACACATTCTCTGCAAGTTTTACCAGATTTATGTCCCAAAACATCATCTTTTATTCCACTCTTTTTGAGCGCTAACGACATTCCATTCCATTCCTTTGCTTTTTTATTTTGTTGTATTTTATTTGACCTTTGCTTTACCAAACGCACACCTATATCATCATCATAAATTTCCCTGCGAGGATGATTTGTTTCCTGCGCGCATAATTCTACAAAAAATATTTTCCTGGGATGTCAGCATAATTTCCGAGCGTTTACGGCCTTTAATTCATTGTACAACACGTTTTTCCTTTGTAGCTGACGTCTATAGGCGCTCACACACTCTCGCAGAGCTCTGTACGTCTGCTTTGCTTGACAGTCTTTCCATCGCATTACCATCACGCGCTGTTGTGAGCGTTGCCAAAGCATCTCCGGCTCAGGCTGTAGCGCTGTAGCAGAGCCCTGTATCTTCTTTATGCTGTGCCTAATAAAATCAATTCCAAACCGGGGAGAGTTTTATTAGCAGACTTGCGAAAACAAAAAAGCCTAAGCTACTTGACAGACGGAGGGAGCAGACAGGTTCGGTCGGGAGTGCGTGTTTCCAAAAGACGTCAGAGCATGTTGTACAACTGGAGATGTCATCCTATAACAACAGTGATAAAAGGACTCTGGCTTATATTAGACCCAGATCCTGAGAGAAGACAGGGAGCTAAACAAGAAACAGACACGCTGCAGGCCAGGCACTTCTGAGGAGACCAAAGCAAAAGGGATTGTTTTATTCCATTTGCTGCATGCATTCCTCTTAACCAAATAATGAAGATCCTTTCTGCAGACAGACGCCTCATTTCGCATCATTATTCCGGGACGCTGCCAAAGCCGGGACAATTGCATGATGCATTGACTTTGTGTTGGCGCTGAAAACAGGGAATGAAGTAATCTGAAAATAGATTGATGATTAAAGAGTTTAAAGGAGCAGACTCCCATTCTCTTTGGCTCA
>JAADKR020000019.1:12578500-12589188 GCA_011763505.2 Lythrypnus dalli
GGCAGAGAGAGAGGGAGAGAGCGCGAGAGAGAGAGAGAGAGGCAAACCATGGTCAGAGAGAGAGAGAGAGAGAGAAAGGCAAACCATGGTCAGAGAGAGAGAGAGAGAGAGAGAGAGAGAGGCAAACCATGGTCAGAGAGAGGGGGGGGGCGAGCGAAGAATGTGCTCCGACAAACGCCACTGATTCAACGCTATCAAAAAAACAAAGTAGAGGGGGTTTTATTGTTGAAAGATGAAAAGTTTGGTGCAATAGAATTCTAATGAAGTGGGAAACATAATTGAGCTTAATTAAATCCACAATTCGAGCGTTATTTAAGTACCTCTGCATGAAGCAAATTCTTCGATGTTCATAAAACCTGATAACCCTGTGTTTCAAGTCTCCATAAACATGTTCTGATTTGCTTGTACTTCTTGTTTTCGGTTTTCTCTCTAATGTGCTTTCTCCTGGATGTGATTTTATTCCTGTATTTTTCTTGTATATTAATTGAGGCATCCAAACACATTATATTTATCTAAACTCACAACAAAATCTGCACTTTGACCATAGACATCATCAGAAAAGCCTGGTCAGAGCAAGAGTCAATAGCCAGGAATTGTATCAGTGCCAAGCTTGGATAAATGTAGAAGGTTTAGTGCGTAGGTGTAGGCGTATTTCTCAGTTATTGGCTTGTTCATCAACAGGTCTACAGTAGCGCTGCATAATTTAGAGACAATACAGTACAGTGCTTTACAAATTTATTAGAGCACCCGTCATAAAAACAAGAGCGCTTTGATGCAGACCCTATCATTTTCACTGAGCTCTCCACATTTTACCATTTTGAATAAAAACTGAATTCCCCATTTTATAGCCAAATGTGACCCAGACCTTTCCAAGAAGCTCACAAGTATTGCTTTTGTTTGAAAAGTATAATCTAAACCACAGAGTTAACATATTTTATACATGATAAGCCCTTAATGTGACAGTTTTAACATGTTATTAAATAATGTCTTGCCATTTTTGTTAACTATGAAAATTGCAATTTCACATTTGCTTGTGCAGTAACAGCTGGGTTTGGAGAGATGTCCGGCGTAAAACGAAAACATATTTGGTGTTAAATGGTACTGCAGTTCAAAAGCTATCTCAAATTGAATCAAAAAATCACGTTCAATCGATAAGGGAAAAAATGGTCACCCGGCCGTAGAATCGAGAAGGAAGATGGCGAGGCACAAAGAGCTCGACCGAGTGCTAATTGAACGATAAGGCTCGAGGTTCGACGTTTCCCAGGCTGCATCAGTATGAGCATGAGATCCATCGCGGTGACTTGAGCCCTGCCCCCAAGCCACTGACCCCGCCACCAGCCGCCTCCCCTGCTAACCTCCGTCCCCTCTCGCCATTCAGCAAACACCATGCATCACTGTCAGCCGCTCCTGCTCGACGGCGCGCTTGTGCAGCATGGACCCCACATGAGAGGCACAACAACGCCGCATTAAAGGAGACGCCGTCACCCCAAAACACGCTGTAACGCTGTTGTACCTCAAGAACATGCGTTTCATTCATGTGTAGGTAAAAGAGCCGCACAATTTTAGAAAAATTTTCTGTCAATTACAATTACATTCTTTTTCAATCAAGATTCAGTTCATAGTGCACATTTTATACAAGCTAAGAAGCATTATACCTTAGAGAAGACTGAAAACGTGATTATTAATCTAATACAAGAATCACATGCTTTCCAGAGCATGTTTGTAGAGGTCTAACTTGCAAGTTTTCAACATAAGAAATCCAATAAAAACAGGATATGTAGTTGTTTGACAAAATAATTTCAATGCCCAATTAGGTAATTCCATTATGTCAGCAGACGTACAGTAAATGCTTGGTTTCAATTCTCTGTGTAAGCGACTGAAACCAAAAAGCACTCCTCCATACTCTTTCTATGAACCCATTCTGATTGTGTCAAAGCATCTATCTGTAATGATCATGTTGAGAATTGAGAATATACGTGTTGATATAGTCATTTCAAACTGCAAAAAATGCCAGCAGAGGGCATCAGACACCTAAACCAGGCATTCTCTGAGAAATGTAATGCACAAATGATCATGAAATTGTTTTTGCATGTACACACTGCTTTCTACCCATGAAACAGCAACATAAACGTGTGCAAAAGTATCTAAGCATAAGCCAGTGAAAAGGATAATATGTGCTCTCCGACTCTGTGTGTGGGGATGCATTGGGCGCACGTGTGTTGAGGACCCGGGCCGCGGAGCTGCCTGTAAATCTGCCAGGAGAGAGGGAAGTAGACACTGGGCTTCTTGCTGCCACACCCCTTCGCACAGGCGACAGACAGCTGGAGACAAAGCTGCAAGCTGAGCTAAATTTAAACACATCTCAAAATGATTCACCGCGCGCAGACATGCCTTCTCCTGTCACGCTGAAAACCTCCACTACAAAAGGCACAAAGGGCTCCCGAGTAATAATTATATGCTCACTAATTGCTAATAAGAAGTGCTCCTCAGTGGGAGCCAGTATCCAAACTGACCCAACAGCTGTCTGCGCCACTTCTCCTCAACTTCAGCTTGCCCACACTGGAGGGTGGACCGCTGTTCATCGGAGCATGTGTCCAAGCAGAGAGGGTTATATTTGAATAGAAGCAAAATCTTATAGGTAAAGTGTAAATATAGGGGTAAATATAGACAATGGCAATATAATGAACAAAATATTCAAATTGGTAAATTGGTATTAGAGCTTTTAACATTACGAAAAATTGCCAATGCCGTGTGCATGTGATTCTTGTTGTATAGCAGCTGATACTTTTAGGGCTGCACAATCCATTGTCAAAATAAATTGTTGTTGAACACAAAATTAGGTGATATTGCTAAGAGTCAGAATACAATATGAGATGAGATTTGGTTTATTTGAACAGCTGTATGATTTTTGATTAAATAAAGTATCTATCTATCTATCTATCTATCTATCTATATATCAACACATTTTTGTCCCCACACAAAACTTAGGGTAACTAAAAAATGTGCAAAAGGTTAGTTTTAGCCTTCAACTCTAACCTGCTTTTGGTCCTGATTTTGTTTATAGTTTCATTTAAACAATTAAACAATAATAAAAAATAAACAACAAATTGCTTTCATGTAATATATTTTACAATATGGCTGTTGCTGTATTCAAGACAGCATGTTTTCCTCTCATATTGTGCTTTGTGCAGCTCTGATCATGGTTCCACATGCTTCACTGTAAACTGCACTATCAACAGAATCTTACATTTAGAATCAACTACGACAGATTTTTTTTATATGCATAGCTAGAATATTATCACATAACACAGTGCACTCACATTGGAATTGCCATTAGATATTATCACTAAGTTTTTGACGCCATGCCAAAGGCTCTCATTAGAAGCTCGTATTGTCATATGTTCAGAGGTGAGTGCACGGACAGGTCCACGCTGCTGCCCCCTGCAGATGTACAAAGACAGGGACAGGGACACGGAGACACAGGCTGAAGCTGCTGCCAGGTCCAGCAGACGAGAAAGAGACCAGGACTGAACCGCAAAGCACATTTATCTCGCACACAAACGCCACTTTAATGTCTATTTACGCGTCTCACACGTGGCGGCGGCGCGCGGTGTGAACAGGAGGTGAAGCAGGAGGTGAAGCAGGAGGTGAAGCAGGAGGTGAAGCAGGAGGTGAAGCAGGAGGCATCTCAGACAGTCCTGGATGCAAGGATCGGACAGTAACATGGTCAGCCCTAAAACACCTTGCGCATAAGTGGACTAAATGTGCCGATAAGGACCAGCCCTGCTCTGCCCTGTCCTCCAGTCCCGATCATGTCCATATGTCGCGACATCGAAAGCCTCATCTGTCTCTCTGTCTGTCTCTCTATGTCCAAAATGTTGTAAATTCACACGCTTTGGATCCAAAATCACGCGTGAAAGCCAAAGTGGGTGTGTGCTGCTAAAACTTAACTACTGGAAACACTCGGACCATTCGCCTATCTCCCACTGTCTGCACGCAATAAGCAGCAAGTTGATCGTAATAGTGCAGGAATAGTGCAGAAAGCTAACGTGCCCTTCGCTGCTAAAGGGCGAGGGCGCACACGTTTGGGCACATTCACCCCATCACTGACCGTGCACCGTGCCCTGCGAGTCGGTGCCAATATTGTGTGTGAGGGACCCACAGTCGTTCCCCTCACAACATTTCCGTCCGTGCCGAAAGGTGAAGCAAAAGGAAGCACACAAAAAACAAACGCCAAGTCGCGCTAGTTTCTCCAGCGCGTGCGGCATAAAGCGGAGCACGAGCCGCTAGCTTACCTTGTGTTAGTCTCCCCCAGCGCCGGGTCGATAATGTCTTCTTTTTTACACCATTAACTCTCCGCCATCTTCAGCACTGTTTGTTTAAATGGGAAGCGCTGCCGAAATCCAAGAAGCCAGTTCTGTAAGTTGAGTGCCCCGCCGCAAGTGCGTCTGGGTAGGCGAGTTCGTGGGGAGGCGACGCCGCGTTTCCGGATTGGCGTTTCCAACCCGGAAGTGGACTACAAGCCAGGGCTCCGCGGGTCCCGTAGACACAGCAGCAGCGGCAGAGGCAGCAGAGACTCACCGGGGGAGAAGGTGCGGGTCTGGGCTACGGACAGACTGCTCTTACGGGTTTATGGAGATGCCACGGCGCGTGTTTGCTCTTGACGTCAGGCTCAGGAGCAGCATATGGCAGTTCTCCTACACGCTCGCACGTAAAGAGGAAGTGTTGGGGTTAAATTTGGGAGCGCAGACAGTCAGCTTTAGGTTGGGATCAAATTAGGTCGCGAAGGTCTTACCCCTCTCTGAAAACGACGGGGAGGGCGCTGACTGTACACTTTTGCGTCACATCTCTGCGCTCCAAAATATAGACGACCCCAGGCACATTTCAACGCGATTAGAGCGTGCTCTTTTGTTCTGCTAACAAGGGTGTAATTGTATCCCATTACACAACACATTACATGTGTGCATATCATATTTTACACAGCTTTACTGTCATTTAGGGCATAAATACAGTAGATCTGCACTCGGGCAGTGTGCCTTTAAGATCATATCGATACGATACATACGTTGATTCACAGGTCACGATACGATACATACCTCGATACAGGGCAATTTGATTCAGTCATGACACATAGGCTACTGCTCGTTCAGCACATTAATGGATGTGCTGAACACATCCATTTATCTTATCTTTTTCTAATACATTGATGAATAATGAACAAACTGCATTACCCCTTTTCTAACATTAAATTGACTTGTTTTCTCCCAGTTTCTGAACTAATATTTATATTGGCTATGATTATATCTTTTTATATATCTTGTTTTAATAAAACAATATAAACCTCAATAACAATTTCGATATATCTTTTTTTTTAAATATCAGTACATCCTTAATCTGCACATTATTGATTATATTCAGCCTTTAAGATTAAAGGTACACTATGGAAATTTTTAGGTGAAAAACAAATAACCCTGAAGTCCGTGTGTATTTGACCTTTTAGTGACCATGGGGCTATTGCACCTTTACTTTCCATCACAATGGTCTCTATGATTTGATTTTTAAAGTTTCTGGTTAATTTTTTCTGGTTAATTTTCTCATTCATAAAGGCCACTGAGATGGAAAGTAAAGACGCTATGATAACCACCAATAGCTGCTCAGTCACTAAAAGTATATACTTTTTTTTTTTTTTCCAAAAATGTTCCATAGTGTACCAATAAATCTGGCTCGAGTTTTTCAGCTGCATACAGTCTGCTTTAAAACTAAGCCTTACCCTTCACCCCTTACTGTACTTTATTCATCACCATGTTTTTTCATAGTCTAGTTTGTGTTAATTCTTTTATTCTTTTGTAGTTGCACTGCCTAGTTTATAAATCAGTGCACTTCTGTTGTTGCCATGACCCATTCTGAAATGCCATATCCTGCAGCTTTTTACAGAAACCTGTTGTCTTGATCGTGATTGGCTCCTTGAGGGCACCAATTTCTTATGGATGAGAACCATGTGTTCAAACTGTTGGGCACTTGGACATAGCCTACTTGATTTTATTCGGATTTTGTCCTGGCTTAGACCTGGTTTAGTCCACTTTACTCCTTATTAGGACTTGGTTTAGTTCTGATTTAGCCTAGATTGTGTTTAGACTTCATTTTCTCCATGTTTAAGACCTTGTTTGATCCTGTTTAGAAGCCTTGTGTTCGCCTAGTGCTGATTTATACAGATTCATGTTTGTAGCCCTGGTTCATTTCATCTCTGGACCCCTGCCTCCTTATTTTAGCCTAGGTTTAAGCAGGTTTAGGTTGACTTTGGTTTATTTGCCCTGGTTCATCCTCATTTAATGTGTTACGTGTATGTGTATGTTAAGTAAGAATACTGATGATGGGCGTCCTATGACCTCTACAGTGTCACTGCCGAGAAGATGCAGGAGGAGAGGATCACACCAAATCCGTCTCCATGGTGATGACAGGAGAGTACATGAAGAGAGGGGCAGCACATGCAGACTCAGGCTGTGGCTTCATGTTGGGGACTATGAAAATGAAAGGAGAGGCAGACATAATGATCTCTCACTTCTATGTGCAGTGTTTAAACATGTGGAGAAACATGACATTATTCACTAAAAGAGTCACATGCATTTAAGAGCATATTTGTGGAAGTGTACACTAAAGGGAACACGGGTTTTATAAATAAGAAGAGCATATCTTACAGAAAGTTCAATCCTTCCAGTTTTCAGTCACTGAGCTGGAGCCATTTTATGTTTACTGCGTTTACCGTAATTATAGGATCTGGCAACCCAAAGTGTGGGACTCATACTGTCTTCTAATTGGATAATTGTCTCAAAATACAAAACAAATGATGCTATAACATCATGCAAAAAGGCTTTTATAATTGTGAGTAAATCAGAATCACATTTAATGGTAGCAACATAAATGTTTTATTTAAACATAACATTCATTGGCAGCAGAGACCATGACCTGTGGAAAATCTACTAGAATCAAAGCGTTGTGTGGATATATTCAGTTGAATTGGGGTAAGTGCAGGCTTTTCTCTTTCTGTCTTCTTATCTTCACTGTAGTAGCCTTGAATGATGATGAACGTATATCCAGACTGAAGGGCAGCAGAAAACAATGTATGCTGTCATCATGTCCTATTACATGTTACATCCTTCTCTCAAATGTTGCTCCAAAGGTTTTTCTGTGCAGCAAAGACTTAGCAACAGGAATCAAATGCACTACAGAGGTTTTCCCAATTTCCCTGGCTAAAAAGTAGATGAGAGCCCAGATGATGAGCTTATTAGAGTTCAGTTTAATGAAGAGAACTAAAATCACATGTAATTGTTCTGAGTGTCTGACTGGTGAATGGTAGGAGCAGAAAAGAAACCAAGATGGGAGGGTAACCTCAGATGTGAACTACTGGAGGGATAAAAGGTGGGAGGACGCTCAGGAGGGAGAGACTCTGCACAGAGGCAATAAAGACAGAGCAAGAAAATCAGAAATAAAATAGTGCAGAAATGTAGATTAATGAGCCTCAAGGGTCAGGAGTGAGTTATCAGGCAAAACTGAAGAGGACCACAGAGGAGACAGGTCCACAGACAGGTCCACAGTGAGGACAGGTCCACAGACAGGTCCACAGTGGAGACAGGTCTACAGACAGGTCCACAGTGGACAGGTCCACAGTGGAGATATGTCCATAATGGAGACAGGTCCACAGTGGAGACAGGTCCACAGTGGAGAGAGGTCTACAGTGGAGACAGGTCCAGAGTGGAGACAGGTCTACAGTGGAGACAGATCTACAGTAGAGACAGTTCTACAGTGGAGACAGGTCCACAGTGGGAACAGATCTACAGTAGAGACAGATTTACAGTAGAGACAGGTCCACAGTGGAGACAGGCCTACAGACAGGTCCACAGTGAAGACAGGTCCACAGTGGAGACAACAGGAGGGAAAGTCATGAGCCTGTTCTACAGTGGTAAATAGGGCTTTTGTCAGTGCTACACAGGGGTCAACACTATTTGATTTATGGCAACACAATTTTGGAATAATTTGTGATTTATGTTTCAAAATGAACCATCATGTACTTTAAATCATGCACTGCTAAAATAGAATCACATGCATAGTGGAACATGTTTGTAGAGGTCTACATTTGTGATATAATAAATCCCATTGTTTTCAGATTAAATGTTGCAATACTTTCATTTGAACAAACTGAAAAAGGAAACATTGGGTTTCCAGTCTTAAACTATTAATGTGGTATTTAGTAAAAAAAAAATAGTGAAAAGTCCTCAGATGAAAACTGAAAATATGAAAAGGTAAATCGGCGCTATAGGGACAATTGCCCTCTCTCTCTCCCTCTCTCTCACGCTTGAGTGGAGGCAGTTTTTTAGGGACTGCAGACAGTTTTGGGGAAGGTGAGAGCTGCTGGAAAGCTGTTTAAAATTCCAAACAGGTAGAGAGCAGTCTCCAGGTAGTGGAGGTGGAGGCAGCAGAACAGCGGCCACAATGCACACTCATACATGCAGATGTGGGGCAACAGGGGAGGGACGCTCACCTCAGCACCACTGGTCCTTCTGCAGGGACATGGACATGGACATATCGAGGCTACAGGGTTTCTGGAGAATTATCCAGTTGTGTTGTGGTTGTGATTTGATGCTATGGGCTTATATGACAATAATATGGGAAGATGACCATTACAAATCACATTACTAAGTTTACCAGTACAATGGTCATATAAAATCATATAGTCTACAGAGTAATGGGTAAGGTTTTCTGTCTCGAAGTTCATGTCAAGTTTTGTTGTCGATATGTATTTTATAATCTAGCTCACATTGTTTTTATGAAATGAAAACAGAAATATTTGCTGATGTATGAATTACTACATCTTCGAATCTCATAAATGTAGAGTTTCTAAACTAAGCCACGTTTCAAGAATTAGATCATTGTACCATACATTATATCTTTTGTAAAAGAAATGACTTATTGTTTTGAATATAAAAGTATAGTATATTGATATACAGTAGTAGTATAAAAGTTAATATACTTGTGGGTAAACTGGTTGAAATTTGATCTCTTGAAAGAAAAAATGAATACCGCCAAGAGTAGCACAAAAGATGTTTTTTTTTTGTTTTTTTTGAGTAACTTGACCAGGTCTGAACTAGAGCTAAATCTGGATTAAGCCATAATTCTGAATGAGGAGTCTAAAGGAAGAGGGTACTCGAAGAACCCCACTTACCAGTAGTAGTACCCACATCATTGACTGAGAAACACTGCAATATCTAAAATAGCGTACTTGAAAAAAAAAAAAAACTCTTATTCTTGCAATGACATCACTTTTCAATCACATCAAAAGTCTTTATAACAGAAAATCCCCACTAAGTCCCTCACTTGTTTTGATCTGTTAACATATGCACAGTCACAAGTCCTGCAGTGAATCAAAGCTGAATGTATCTCCTCTGGACAGACCATATATGGTGAGGTCCCAGGACGCCTCACCTCCCGTCTCCCCGGCCTTTGTTTGTGAAGCTACCTCAGCATCACCCAATGCAAAATCAATACATCGTGATTGACCAGATAAAGAAATAAACACTGGGCCAATTGAGAATCATTGGCCAAGACGCCTCCAGGGACAAAGAAGTGGCTGTGTGGAAAAGCCAGCCATTTGAGGTAAAGGATGAGGTAACTGAAAGAAAGCATTTTTATTTACTTTATTGGGGTAGCTCAACATGAGAAAAAAATCATTTCTTCGAATATTGCTGTATTTTGGTGTATTTTGACTTTAATCTACTCCCCTGGCTGCATAGTATACTGTCAAATTATTATTATTATTGCAATATTAGGGCAGACTGAGGCTGGTTGTCCCATTATGTGTGCGGCAGGTTGTCATAATAAAAATGCAATATTTTCGTTCCTAAAGAGGTTTTAGGTGGTAAAATGAACTCCTTGAGATAAAATGGTTCTGCAAATGCTATTAAAAATAAAATTAATATGGTTATATAAGCATAGAGACACAAAAAGAACATCACTTAACGGTTAAGTCTTAACCTAACGAAAAGTTTGGGCTCGCTCTCAAATGCTCCTTGCACACTCTAAACAGATCAAAACGTTGAGAAAGATAAATCATCTCCTCATTTCTGTTTTTGAATGGATAAAAACATTGCAGCAGAAGCAGGCTATAAAAAGCAATGTGACAACCAACCCATGTGACAAACTGCCCCGGTCTGCCCTCTGTGACCCATATTAATATCACAAGAAGCTAAATTACATCACACATTTATTTAATTTGACTAAACAGAAATGTACAGTGTTTTTTTAGTTCAGTTATATCACTTTAGATCCAGATTTGACACAATTTTGTTGAAAAGTGCTTACCTTTTTATTATAATGGAATGTAGAGTATGCCTTTTCTCTCTCTCTACCCCTGGCCTTGTAAATGTTTCAGATTTTCCCATCTCATCTTCTCCCATCTTCCAGAATGACTGTGAATAAACCTGAATCAGAGAGCAGCTGCTGCCCAATTTGCTCTTTTTAGGAAATCAATAAAAAATACCTGAGAAAGGAGCGACCACAGCACTTCCAAAAGGCTCACACACACTCACACACACTCACACACACACACACACACTCACTCACACTCACACACACTCACACACACACACACACACACACACACACACACACACACACACACACACACACACACACAC
>JAADKR020000019.1:12789419-12799940 GCA_011763505.2 Lythrypnus dalli
GTGAGGGGTGAGGGGGGTGAGAGGGGTGAGGGGGGGGAGAGGGGGTGAGAGGGGGGAGAGGGGTGGGGGCGGAGGATGTGAAGACAGCTGGTGAAATGGTGCAAATGTGTCAATCGCACATAATTTTGTCATTGTTCGTCTGTCACCTGTAGACGACCTGTTGCACTCTGTCCATAAAAAAGACTGACTTGTTTTTGTTCACAGATTGTAATCTAATAAGTGATAAAATACTGCAGTGACCACGCAAACAGGACAATATGATGTTTGAGAAATATCTTATTTGCGGTTGTTCCACAGTATTGTGGTTCCAGTTTTATGTGTGGAATCAAGATTCATGTGCAGTTGTGCAGGTGTCCTTCACTGGAGTTCCTTTTTATTTTGTTCATTAGAAGAGTAAATCAGATTAAAAAAAAGAGCTACAAAGTCATCCTGGAGATCCTGAACTGTGCTCAATTATATTTATTCATTTACATAAATATTTAATAATATATTACATTTTGTCATTATTAACTACTCTTAGTACATAAAAAAGTAGGTGTCAAGGAAATGAAAAAAGAAATGTTTTGAAACTTGAAGGATCAAAAGAATGGAAAGTGTGAGAACAGACTCACCAGAGTTAAGTAATTATCTGAACCATATTGTGGCATGTGTTAAATGTTCCCATTGTTTTGTTTTATTAAATCTCAGCAGAGCTAAGTGTGCTCTGCAGCTCAGAATAATGAGGGCTTTGCCAGAGGTGAAGAGTGGAGCCAAGTGTGAAGTTTCCATGATGAGGAAAATGAATACAAATATTTTCTTTAAACAACCCAAATGGCAGAACTCTTCTTTTAGACGCTGAGTTTCAAACTGTTGATTTACAGCCGCTGTGTTGCCCAAAGTCCCTGGGTTTCAGCCTTAGAAAATGCACGACTGATTGGATGATGGGCAGTGGACTAAATGCGTTTTAACAATTGTTAGCATTAGCAAATAAATTAATATTTGATTTGAACATGTTTAATCATTTTGGGTGGATATGAAAACATACATTCTACATATCTGTCCATTTAATGTGTCAATTTTGTGGTAAAATCACATTAGTTGTCAGTATTACAACCATGATTGAGCTCAGCATTTGTGGATTTTCCTTTTGTGTGTCTCTTAGCCATATATGAGATACAGAAACACTGGCTCCAGCCCCAACTGAGAGCATGACATCATTAAATTGTAAAGTCTGAAAGCATCCAGTTCATGCAGATAACGGACTGAGCAGTGAGAGCAGAATTCAATTAAAATGGCTGAAACTGCTCTTTCTGACAATGATTCCTTCCCTGACCTTTTCTCGTCCTTGCCGCTGCTCATGAGTGCGGCTCGGTGACGACGGACGTGAACTTGTCTTGTAATGTACAATCACATTGCCGTGATAAATCCTCAGTGCGGATCTCCACGTGAGAGGGGCCACATGCAGCCAAAGGGTCATGTGTGTGAGCAGCAGTGATTTAAGGCCAATGGGGAAAGGGCACCCCTAAACGTCAGGCTCAATGTGCAGCCATTCAACACGACTCAGCAGCAATTTCAATCTGATCAATAGAAAACATGTTTAATTTATGACAGCGGAGACAATATTTATAATTCATAAAACTGTAATATAGGTAAGTAATAAAGAACATTATTCCATTAATGTGCCATGTGCAGGTTTATGCATTTCACACGTATTCCTTTTTAAAGAGCTCCAGTCTCTCCTGTTGATAGTGAATCTAACAGGTGCTTGTGTTTCAGTGTTCGCTTTACTGTTATGTAATTATTTTGTACAAATATTTCACTTTGATTCACATTGAAGGGCACAGCTAATGCTGAACTTAAAAATTATGCTTTGTATAATGTAGCATTAAATTCACAAAATGAGCTAATGGATCCACATAAATACAAACTAACCCAGACAATATCGGCCAATTTAGCAAGCACAAATCTAATTTGAGATTTCACCCTAATCAAAAAAGATGTAATTAATTAATCAGATAATTCAGTGGCACGCATGGCAGAACACACATCTGTGCAGCGGTAATGGAGAGAGAGAGCTCTTCAGCTCCGCTGGAATCCTCGGCTGTGAAAGTAGGTCTGCTCCACACGTCCACACGCTCTGTACTCTACTGTAACACTGTACAGTTCGCCATAACAGCAATGACAGGAGGCTTTTTGAGGTAACAGAGCTGACATGAGGAGGCAGGGCCGGTACAAGGCAAACATAAACTGTGCCACTTCATCTGAAAACAATGGGGGAGAGGACACTCGGTGCTCTCATGCACATCTCCATTGTCTCCTCTCTCTCCTCCTCAGCAGCAGAGGGGTGAACGAGGAGGGAGGGGGCCGTGGGGGTCTGCTGTTCCTCTGTCTGTGTGCGAATGCACAGACGGTTCAGTAGTAATTTGATGTGTGTCCCTGGGGACATTTGATGGATTAAAGCTAAGCAGCTCCATTTCGCTGCACCACCTGATCTTCCACTGCCTGTGCCCCATATAAAGGCTGGCGTGATTGCTGATCTCAGCTAGTCTGACAGTCTCTCTCTCTCCCTCCTCTCTCCTCCGCTCTGTCTGCATCTCTTCTCTTCCTCACTGGTCCCTTAAGCCTACTGCATCACAGGAGCTATCCAGTGCTGAACAGGATCGCTTTTATTTTTTTATTTTTTATGTTTTGGGGGAAGCTGGGGGAGCCAAAGAGAGCATCACACAGCATTGTCGCCAGCCTTGTTCTTCTCTGATTTACATTTTCTTTTTCATCTTGTGCTTTTGGCCGTTGTCTTCACATTCACCAAAAGGATTACAGTCAAGTCCGTCCGGCTTTTGTGCTTCCTCAGAGCCTTCTGCATCTTTTTTTCTCATGTGTTTTTCTTCACTAAGTGTTTCCATCCTCTGAAACATGCCCCGTTCATTTTTGGTGAAGAAGATCAAGCTTGATGATTTCTCTTCATCCAATGTGTCCTCGTCTAATCACCACCATCAGCCTCTGGAGGATTTCACTTTCACGCGCTCCATCTCGGACTCTGTGACCAGCCTGGGCGTCCGCCTCAGTGAGAATGGTGAGTTTACATACCTCCAGTCTGCCCCGCTGCAGCCCTATACTTAAGGATGTGCTAGCCCTCTAGACATGCCCCACATTTCTCCACTTCGCAGCTCTTCTCTTTTGTTTTTACATCGGACGTGTCAGAAAAACAAACGCGACTTCCTCATGGATGATGTTTGCATCGACATCCCGAAATAATCCTGTCCACAGTCGTCACCCCACCCCCCACCGCCGTGTGCCCAGACTTTTGTTTTTTGACTAAAGAGTAAAGGACGGACACAATTCAGGTCACAGCCACGGATTAGCTTATGTAAATAGGGACCCAAATGTGTGTCTAATCGGGAATGGCTTTAGTTACGTATCGTGGCCGCAGCCTAAAACCTGTAGATGCTAACCACACTTGCGGCCTGTCCTGTGGATTAAAATAGAAAGAGAAACTGACTGTATCCCATATGCGCTTGTCCTTAGCTGTTTTTGTCCTTGGGTCTCCATCACAGTCCAATCCTCCCTTGCCCCCCTCTTTCCCCATCCAACCGGAGCATGCACAGTCTCCCCACCCCCATCTCTCTCTCTCTCTTTCTATGCTACATCTTTTTCTTCCTTCCGGGCATTTGAAAACTAGCAGGGCTTAGAGTTTCAAGAGATATCAGCAGCACACTGTACGGTAATGCCAGAAGGGAGGTGCAGGAGAGGACAGGAGGGGGAGAAACGGACTCAAAAATGCTGGAGAAGCAAAGAGAGAGTTGAGTCACGTGACGCAGCCAGTACAGTAAACATCAAGTACATAGCTGCACTGTGGTCAGCGCTATCCGGACACCGTGAGCTTTCCGGGCGACCTTGCCTCACGCAGACTTCCATTTTGTGACCTGTTTACGGGCCATATGTGCGTCTCAGTAATGATTTGGTAAAGTGAGGGCTCGGAGGAGGGCTGGAGCTTGTGACGCTGCCACCTGTTATTCAACTAACAAAGTCAACACCAACACAAAGAGCTACTGAGGTTTAGATGCCTCGGGATTAGAAAGGATTAATATGTTTTCACTCCCTCGCATGCATAGGCCAAACAATGTGCATCCAGAATACACAATTATGAAGCTTCATTTAAATGCAGATATGGAAAAGCAGCACATTTCCAATTAGTCTTGTTGTTTAGCAATATATAAATATGGTTGTTTTCTAATGTTTAAGAGTATTTAACTTGTTTCATGATTGGATTAATATAAACAAAACTGGACAGAGAGTAGAAACACACTTTAGATACAAAAAAAATCCTTAATGTAACAATTTACTCAATGTTGAGTTAAACACAGCCGGATAAAGGAGAGTGAGTGCAGCTAAAAAGCACAGCGTCAGCACTTCTGCTGGCAGGACATTTTCTCTCCCCTTTGTGCAGACATTTGACTCGAGTGTCTGTCGAACAACAAAGAGGGGTGGCTGAGAGGCTCCATTAATTACATGCTTGCTTTGCATTACAGAGATGAGCCTATGAGCTGTAAAGGCTGATACAGCGTTAGCCCTAAATGATGAGCTCTCGTCTGACCTTGGCTAATTGAAACAGTAAACGCCATGCATGCGTGCACATCACACATTTCCACAGCAAAACAAGCTTGGGCTTTATCTGACCTTTGTGCACTGTAAATGTGAGGGCGTATGGAGCTCCTATTGAAGGCGTGTACTTCTGATATACAGTAAATGTTGCTGATGTTTTGGTGTTGCTCCAGTGTGAGGACGGAGTGAGGCCACGCAGCGTGCAGTGCTTCTGCTGCCTCTGCCTGTCTCCAGGTGTCACGGTCATGTCTTTGACAAAGTGCTGTGTGAACAGAGCCCTCGAGAGACTGCAGCCTGTAGGAAGAGCACTTCAGCTGAATTAATGGCCTGTTTCTTGAAGCCACTTGAGCATGGCCTTCTTCAGGCAGGTGACCCTCTGCACAAACAATGAGCCAGAGTGCTACACAGACCACACAACAATGGTCTCACTGCTCTGTTATGTGGCAGAGACCTGATCTGATTTCACACATTATTTCCTTTTCTCCTGAGTCCCACTCTTTCAACAGCTGCACTATTTTACAGATGATAGTCTATTGATCAGACCAAAACTTTGAATTTCATTAAAAAACAGTCAATAGCTCATTTCCACTGCATGCTGCACAGTGCTTAGAGAAGCTTTTTGTGCCGTTATGCAGCGAGCCCTTTCACTTCAGGAAAGAATTTCTCAAAAAAAAACTTTCATTGTGCTTATCCCATTCTCAAATGCATGCAGTACTTTTTGACAATTTTGTACTGACAGAAAGCCTTTCAGTCCTTTGGCACTGCATTGTAAAAAAAACCGCAGATGATTGTGACAAAAATAGACGTCCCTCAAATAACTCTAAATCAGTGTTAAGATCACACAAACATAACTGATTTATTGCATACACATACAGTAAAAGAAGTCAACTTAGAAGTAGTGCACTCGACTATAGCAAAACTATTGCATGGTCCAACACCACTCAAAGAAGTCAGCTTTGTTTGACTCTTTGCCTTCAGCTCAAGTCTTCATTAAGGAAACATGGCTCGAGCCACTGAGGACGGGCCTGTCAGAGCTGAAGAAAATCTTATCATTAAAAGAAGTTCCAATCAATGAGACGGCTTTATTTAAGATCCTTGGTACATTACAGCTGCACTCAGGAGAGTTCTTTGATGAGCCATTATCTTCTGCTCATCCTGACTGTAAAATTGCAACCTTCATAAATGCAGTTAAGCGTGTCATGTTCCCTGCTCTATTGTGTATAACCTGTTAGATGTGGAAAAATGCAAATGGCTCCGTGCCGCTCCTGCAGCGTTTGATGAAGGGCAATCATCCAACGTGATAATCATGTAATCACACTGTGTCACTTTGTCCTTATCCATCACAACCCCTGGCCAACCGCACTGTGTCTTTTATCTAGGCTACATCCAGGATTACATCACGCCATCTGGGTACCAGGGGGAGAAGAAGCTGGAGCACAGGCTGGTGTCGGACCCGCTGTACAGCCCGGTCAGCGGCGGAGGGGAGGAGTACTGCGACCCCGACCTCAAGCAGCCCGACAGCCCTCAGTCCGGGATGACGGCGAGCGGCTACTACAGCGGCGAGTCGGACGGGCCCAACGAGGGCTACACCATGGATGCCTTCTTCATCTCGGACGGGCGCTCGCGGAGGAAGGCCGAGGGTCCCCGGGGCTCGAGCGCCAGGGACACGCCCGAGGAGGTGATCCCCGAGCGGGCCAACGGCACGGCCCGGCACACCTGCAACGAGTGCGGCAAGACCTACGCCACCTCGTCCAACCTCAGCCGGCACAAGCAGACGCACCGCAGCCTGGACAGCAAGATGGCCCGCAAGTGCCCCACCTGCAGCAAAGTGTACGTGTCCATGCCGGCCCTGGCCATGCACATCCTGACCCACGACCTGAAGCACAAGTGTGACGTGTGCAGCAAGGCCTTCAGCCGGCCCTGGCTGCTGCAGGGCCACATGCGCTCGCACACCGGAGAAAAGCCCTTTGCATGCGCCCACTGCGGGAAGGCCTTTGCCGACCGCTCCAACCTCCGCGCCCACATGCAAACGCACTCTGCCTTCAAGCACTACAGATGCAAGCGCTGCAATAAGACCTTTGCCCTCAAGTCCTACCTGAACAAGCACTACGAGTCGGCGTGCTTCAAGGGCTCGGCGGACGAGGACGACTCCGGATCAGAAAACTAACTACAGCTAATAATCCTGCTCACTCTGCCCTCCATGCCTTTTTTCTTCCCTTTTTTTAGAAAGCAATATTTTCACTGAGATTATGTGAAGAAACAATTATGGCAAAGACGATTTCAAAAGATGCTGGATTTTTCCCCTGCACACTACAGTAGCTACCGCCCACAGGAACTAACAATCAACACTTCCCCAAATAGACTGTAGACGTAGAGTTCACGTATAATGAACTGACTCCGACACAGCCATGTACGCATGTACACGCACTGTACACAAGTCACACACTATATATGAGGCCTGGCATGTGAATTTTTATCAATGACTATAATGATATTGATATCAATAGTAATAATATTTAGATTCCTGATATTTTATAGCAAATAGTAATGAAAAAGAAAAAAAAAACATGAAGAAGAACTAACAGTGTTCTTTTGTTTTTTAGACAAAATGACCTCTTGTATTTTTATGCTGCTTTTTATTTGCTAAGAATTGAATTCTTTTGCAACTGCCAACATGAACTTTTTATGAAAATGTGAACTACGACAGTATTTGCAAAAAAGGGAGATCATTTTAAAGGTAAAGAACCCTTTTTCACCAATGTTTAAATTCAATGGATGTTATTTTTCTATTTGATTTTTCTAGATTTATGTTTTGTGCTGGTTTCTTTGTAACTGTGGGTTTTCCAAAAAGCGACATAAGCTACAGGACCATAGGCCATAGGTCACTAACGTGTATCAGTGATTCCAATCACCTGTTGAACAGGTCCATTCTCTCCACACAGAGGCACAGAGCGAGCCAGTGATGTGTGCGTGTGTCCGTCTGCACAGTCTATAGCAATGACCTGTTCTTCCTCAGCCGCTCTGTGCTGAACTGAGCTACCCTCAGTTACAAAGTCCATCAGTCTGTCTGTCGAGCTTCACTCATCTTTCAATCCATCTATTATCATGTAAATACTTTATTTATTGACCAACCTATTTATTAATCGAATTATTTATTGTTTCTATTTATTTATTTATTTATGATCACGTATTTATTTATTGTTTCTACTTGTTTTGAATATGAACATCCATTGATCTTGTAAGATGCTGCTGATCTTCAAAGAAATGTTGATATGCATGAAAACTGTAGAGTCCCTGGGACTTAGTTTTTAAAGAGGAACAATGTACAGAAGCACTGACTCCAATGAATGAATGCAGACTTTTGTTGGCAATAACTCCCAGAGCAATTCACCTGTGTTACAATCAGCGCTGTTCTGTTCTCAGCCAATTTTAGGCAATAAAAGAAGTCACAAAAATGATTTTTATTACTCTGCATGTTGCTCTTTCCAAATGACACTGCCTCCTTGTGTCGCGCCTTTGTCTCAAATCTCAGGCAATAAATTGTTCCAAAAATGTAAGTGTTAGTGTATCTGTGTGCATCAATGAACAAATGTAGGTGCGTCCATTCTGCTAACACTAGACTCTGAACAAATAAAGCAATAACAGCACCGCCATGAACAAAAGCCACATCACCGTCGTAGACACAAATCTGAAGAGTGGAATCAATGCTAAAGGAGGCCTTTATTTTGTAAAGTGTCCCGATGGTTTGTTTTATCTGTTGCTTGTTTTGGAGAAGCACTAGACAGCTTTACAGTGGAGCTGGTCCCTGAGTGTGGAGGAACAGGTGCATCCAGACAGACTGCAGATAGAGCAGTGAGGGAGCGACCTCCACGGGGGAAGGTCAAGCAGCAGCAGGCACATGCACTGTCAGCCATTTGCATATTCAAATGGATAATGCAGCGCCGTAAAGCTGCACTCCAAAAGAAAAACACAGAGGAGGAGAGAGGAGGCTGTTCTCCTGTGTGCGGTCACAGAGGTCTGAGTACAGCTGAATCACTGCACGAGAGCGTCCAACCACCTGTCTCTACAGCTACAGCCAACAAAACCCACCACACAAACTGGACCCAAAACAATCAGGCTCAACCCATTCAAACATTGGTCCAAGAAAAAAGCCACAAAATGACTCTATTTTTTATGTCCGGAAACATTGTTCCTCTTTGACAAGTGTGTAAATAAAATGTACATACATCACAGCAATAATATGACAATGCATGTAGAACATATTAATGCTCCTTTTGTATTCATGCTATATCTTTTTTTAAGAAGAACAAAAAAAAAATCAACTTATAATACAGGTACCAACACAGTCTGGGTCGCCATGTGAATCAGGGAGCGTCTTGATAAAACGTCGTCCGTTTTAAGTTTTAACTCCACTTCAAACTGTTCCTTTAAGATGTGATCATGTCTGTCCACTTTCTTTTCTGGTTTTGCTTTTGTTGATGTGCCCAGCTCGGCTGCGCAATGAAAAGTGCCAAAAAGTATAATTTCCATGACAAAAGCCTTCAACATATGGTCGGCTGCTTGAAACCTTCCATATGGCCCTCAAAGAAAAAATGATTAAGATTTCCCTCTTTCCGTCTCACTCTCCAGCTCTTCCTTTTCTATCTGTCTCCATTTCAGTGTGAACAAACTGAAGCCATGACTGAGGGTTTGATTCTTCTGTGACAATAATAATGATGACAACAATAGCAATGATAACAATAATAAACAATAATAAACAATAGCACAAGGAAGCTTCCAGTGCACTCTCCTTTCTTTCAGAGTTCAGTACAATATGCTTACTACTGTATGGACTCACTTTGTATTGTATTATTTATTGTTTTGAGTGTCTAATGCAGGTAGAAAGCTCTATATAAATGTAACAATTTACCATTTATGCTTGAAAACCTCATTTGGAAAAGTCATTATTCAAAATGAGTGTGACTGAGATAGTGATGACTATGTTGTTGATGGGAAAACACTGTTTAGAAACGATGTGACTGATATTTTAACATGCAAAACTATGAAAACTAAATTGTGTCAAAAGGAAAACTTCTCAGGCTTAAAACAAAATTTGACTAGAGCTTGAGATCCAGTGTTGAATGAAATGGGATGTTACATTAAGGCTGCATTTCATTAAAATTCAAGTTATTACATCACGGACTATGATTACAAAAATCACACAATTGAGAAAAAAAAAACATTTTTAACACTAACTTTGAGTGTGGTGTTTAATAATGCATGCACTCTCTGCTTTCCTCTCAAAGCAATTACAGCAGTTCAATTTACTGGCATCACATTTGTTTCCAAAAGTAAACACACTTGATATACAGTCATTTGCACTTTGTTTTAATTGCTCAATGAATATATTTTGAATTTCGTTGTAAAGATGATGAAAAATCTTAATTTCAGTTATGACTAAAGTAATCATTATTTTCTACATAATCGAGCAGCTCTATGCTCGAAGAGAAACATTCATCAGACAAAATCCAACTGAATAAGAAAAGAGAAATGAAACATGAAATAAGACGGTTGTGCCATTCCTATAGTCAAAAGAACATCCTGGTCCAAATTCTACAAATCATAGTGTTGTTTCCACATAAACATTCTGTGAAATTTGAATAGACAATAATAGGAGAGTAGTTGACAATATTTTCAGTGTTTTGATAGTGTTTTAACATGTTAGCAGATGTTTGGATCTCTGTCATATTTCCCATAATCCTCTAGGGCACTAAGAGATTAGAATAATGTTTGCAAACTTTAGCTTTTATTTTTTCAAAGCAGAGTTAAAGCATTTTGAGATAAGGATTATTACCAGAAGTGTATAAAAAAGCTAAACTTTTACATTTCATTTGAAGTGAATCTGCCGAACAGACACAATCCTGCGCTCCACTTCTCTTCTTGTGATGGATTTATTGCGTT
>JAADKR020000019.1:12896384-12940863 GCA_011763505.2 Lythrypnus dalli
GGAGCGTGTTGCCAGGTTGGACAGGGCGCCCGTGTCGAGCAGCAGATTGCGGCCCGTCTGTGAGGAGGACGCTGCAGGGCTGCCTCTCTCCCTCGGTAACGCTGAACCACAAACCCATTTCTTGTTGACATTTTCCATTTGTCGCCGATCCCCTGCAGAGCTGTCCCAGTAATAAATAACGTCAGCGTTCGCCAGACGAGACGACAAACGAGAGGGAGCTGTCGTTGGCATCGACCCCACTCTGCCCCACACTGACAAATGGACACTGACACTGGAAATATGACTGAGACTCAGAATATTCATCTAACTCTAGGTAGTTTGAACTAGTTTGGGTGGGTTTATTTAGGCAACAGTGAATTGTTTTCCTTGGGGTTTCATTGAATTTCATGATCTTCCATGCTTTAAAAGGCCCTGAACATCCTGTTTTCAAACCGTGACAGAGGAATATGACTCATTAAATTTGTTAATTGAGGTCCAGACTTATTCATAACCTTGCTGCGCACTTCTATTATCCTGATTCTTTACAGGAATGGGCTTAAGATAAGATAAAAGATTGTTGATCACTTGTCACTTCAAATATACACAAAGATTGTCCGCAGAGCAATTTAAGCAGCATAATTTAAAAATACACTATGGAACTTTTTAGGCCAAAAAAACAAACAAACAAAAAAACACCTTGATATTAATGCATATGTGATCTTTTAGTGACCCAGGGGCTATGGGTGGTTAGTATGGCACCTTTACTTTACATCACAATGGTCTCTATGATGAGATTTCTCAGGTTTCTGGATACTGTTCTCACGTCACCAGAAAAGACTGTTGAGCATCATAAAGGTTACTGTGGTGGAAAGTAAAGGAGCTATGATAACCACCCACAGCTGCTGGGTCATTAAAAGATCAAACGAGAACCAATACAAAAGATTTTTTTCTGCCTAAAAGTAGAAAAAACTTAAATCTTAAATGCCTAAAAGGTTCCATAGCGTATCTTTGTATCTAACTAGCAAGAATAATACATTTTAATATAAAAATATCTGGGAGCTACATATAACTGCTGTGACCATCTTTTTGTATGTTTGTAATTGTTGATTTTCGGATGTGTGCAATTTTTTCTGTATTTCACTTCACAAGAATTGAAATTGATTTTCTCTCAAACCCTTGGTGCAAAAGGGATGGGTTAGCCACTAACCCACAGCAGGAAGAAAAAAACAAAGCACCCTATAACCAGCTTTTACATTTGCAGTTAGAATAATGTATGTGGAAAAAGCCTCCAGGACTAAGTTGTCACAATATTTTAAAACACCAGCATGACCTCCATGTGCTCGCCTTGCAAACAAAGGAAGAGAAAACCAGCTAAACAAGATAATACTGCTGTGTAGAGACAATTTGAGCGATGAAATGATTAATGGTGAACCTGTGTGGCTTTAGAAACACAGAGGCGCAGCAGATGTACTTAAGCAAAATAAAACAAAATTAAACTTCAAATAAATAGCTTTAACAATGGTAAAAGCTTAAAAATAAGACACGAAGCCTTTACAGCACTATTATCTGCAAGAGGAGCATGTGTTTGTGGAATATTTAGGTCATTTTCACCAAACTATGGAAAAATATTTTGAACCAAGGTAAATGAATCTCTATGGCATCATCCTGACTTTATTTTTAGCCATTCTAACCCACCATACAGGCATTCCCTTTATACACTGTACTCCATTATCCCAAACATAATTAATCTGTGCTTATAGCAGTCATTAAAAATTAACTGCCTCTCATCTGGAGTCCTATAGTCAGTCAATGATGTAGCCTGCAGTAATTTGGAAATGTGCTTTTTTTTTTGTGTTTTTTTTCCCAGCGTGCAGTGCGTGAGGGGGAAGCCGGCGCTCGGTTCAGAAAAGGCCCTGCTGCGTGGGCAAAACTAAAGAGGTAATTTACATCTGCTCTCGCACCGACGCGTCTGAGGCATTTCTCAACAACAGCTTAGTCAACGCGATCGATGATGCTTTTCCAGTCGAATTACGGAGCCCGGGGCAATTAATGCTGCGCTAATAGGGCTCTCCACAAGATGTACAGCCACCTGGAGCAATGCATCAAAATACTATGCACAAATATGAGGCAGGAATCTGGATGGCATTCCCAGTGTTACAAGTGTAGCAGTATGTAAGGTGTCTATGAATACAAATAAATGAATGAATAAAGACAAGCAATGTTTTCAAAGAATTCAGTAGATGTGCATTTGGCAGCATGTCTGTGTTGGCTTTTGTGCAGGTAAGTGGTAAATGCTTGAATGCCTAAATGCTGTCCATTTTCAGGTTTTGGGACAGTTTGGTCACATTATATATAGACTTTCCCCTACTCTAAACAAAAATACTTCACATAACATGTTTAATTATTGCACTAATTTAATGTTTCACCATAGATTTAATTGGGATAGTGTAGTTTAAAGTAAAATTTTCTCCAAATGCATTTTTCTCACATTGTGGCGACAGACATCAAACTTTCCGGTCTTGTTCAAAAAACAATGCAAAATTTGAATTCTTACAGATTTTTTTCACTTGCACACAACTTATTTTAGATACAGAAGATATCCATAAATATAATCCTGACTCAATCCATTGTCCAGATTTTGTTGCCAAAAACATTGCCATTTTTAGGCTTCAAATGTCTTTTTTTTAAATATGAAAATATAAAATGACAAAAAAAAAGCTTGCTATACATTTTTTTCTTATATTTATGTCAGTAATTTACATCAACAGTTTCAAATTGATATCTATGTATCAAAAATTTGTTCTTTATCACTTGCAGTGTCTTGCCTTAAAAATTAATTTACCTTCAGATCAGACATTTTGGGATTGCATTGCTCAATGACACACTTTTCATAGGAGCTGCCACACACATGAACTGGGCTTAATGCATCTTAAAATGTCAAAAGGCAGTGATAAACATACAAAATATATAATAAATATACACTCTTTAAGTGTGGGTAGCTAAGCCCTTGAACTCGGAGCAGTGTTCAATATCAAATATAGCTCCTTTTTGCAAATCAATGAAAGAGGAACGTGATGTGAAAGTTTTATAACTTCATTAACTCAATCTCGATTTGATGGACTGTTATAAAATGTTTGGCCAAGCATTCATTATTTATTCAATCTCATAAAAGTCTATCTTAAAAGGCTCAGACTGATACAGTCAAGCTGAAGATCCCAGCTCCAGATCTTGGGCTACATTTGGTCAGGAGAACCTCGATGGAGGAGAATAACTTTTGTTTTCTTGGTTGGTGAAAAAAGCGTGAACCCCAGAGGAAAGCACTCAGACACGGGGATAATACAAACTCCACGAGACCCCGCCCGGCCCCACGGGAAACAGAAACTAGGACGAGCATGCTGTGAAGTGCTACTCTGAGATATTCATTCTTCTCACTGAGGTGCATGTGCCTGAAATGGGAAACTCGTGTCTGTGTTCTGTTATAGTGCATTCAACGTCGAAATGCAAGTGGAGGCCACGCCAATGGGAAAGTGCTTATTCTTACAGTTATGCCGATGTCGACTCTTAAACCTTTTGTCAGCCAATAGTAGATATCCACAGCCGATTTTTGAGGTCGATTTCCTTTTTTCTTAAATCACGTTGATCGTCATGCAGCAATATTAATAAAATTGTTGAAACCAAACACAGTATTCTTTTAACATTTGTTGTTAATGAAGTGCAAACAGCCAAAGTAGTCTTTTCAAACCAAAACCTAAAAATAATGTCCCTTGCTGATAAATATCAAAGGTGATATGTGTCTCTTAAGCAGCTCAGAGGGAGGACTTTTTAGACTCTGGATTTAAACACAAATGCAGCATCTTGTTTTTCTTTATGCAGCAGCTCAACTTTATGGTGCAGGGTCCTTTCATCAGTCGTGGCAGGCTACAGCTGCCCACAAAGGTGCCTTATCAAAAATCGGTCTTTTAAAAAATATATCAAGGCAGATGGCTGATATTTTAAAAATCCATACATCGGCACCAATTTTGTATAGTATTTAAAGTATGCAGACTGTGGCTCAACATTTGTGAAACTTTTGCTTGTTTGTATGGTGACAGCAGAACTGGCCGGTCTCCATCTGAGAGAGGGACATGAGCTCATTCTAGAAAGTGAAAGCAGCCAATCAGGACACAGACCTCTCCGTGCCGGTGCCGTGCCAGTCGTCCATCTGCGTCGAACTCCCGCAGCACGTCCTTCACTTTCAGGCTGCAGTCTGTAACACAACACACTGTTTCCATCAAGGGCTGCAGGGGATGAGATACTGCACAGAAAACTCATTCAAGGTGTCAATATTCATCTGGAAACAAAACAAACATCGAATCACCTTTTTTCACTGCAGAAAAATAGGGAATAGAATAGGGATCAATTTGAAACTTACTGTAGATTCCTGACATGATTTTTAGAAACATTGTTTTGCAAGTCTTATATATAAATAAAGCACTTAAAGCCAAAAAATGCCCAAAATGTACTATATTTTTTTGCAACAAAATCTGAAGAATGGATAGAGCCAGGTTTAAATTTATGGGTTTATTTTGCAGATATATTAGTTACAAAGACATTTTCAGAAAGGATTTCACTATAGTCTTTAAAATAATCTTTATTCATGGAAAATCTGTAAAAAAAATAAAATAAAAAAGTCCTTTTATAATGTACCTATAGTAGTGTTTTGTTTTATTGTCACGTTGCTGAGCTCATGCATATTTTGTTCTCTCTGCGTTCCCACTCCAGCAACAAAACGCCAGCCCAAACGCTAATGTATCTCAAAAACTCTCTACTTTACACAAATTTGCATGTTTGTCAATAGCTGATCATTTTCAGTGTTGCACCATCAGAGCGCAAGGACAGGAAATGTGCCCTCTGCTGGTGTTTTATACAACTGCATTTGTCATTAGAGGTATTTTTCTAGACACATACCATATTTTCGCTATAAAAGCCTGAATAAAACGTACTATATGGTCTATAACCGTCCACAGAGTGTCTGCAAATAGAAGGGAGCTCATTGTGCAGAGGGCGTCTCTCACAAACACACAGAGACAGAGGGGGGGTCACCGGGGAATACTGTTTACAGACCCACATGAGCCACAACTAACGCGTTTATTCCACCACACTGAAGACCAGAGAGTGTCTTTATGGATGAATGACGCATTTACCACAGAGATGGGTATTTTGAGGATGTACTTTTATAGGCAAATTCTTGTGATGGTAAAATAGGAATGTCTCACAATAATACCATGGTTATTTTAAGGGGAGACGCTGCTCATTTTCAGCTTTTGGGCCAGTTTGGTCTCTTAAGAAATAAACTACAACTACTCTAGATGTTTAATTATTGCACTGATTCAATGTTTCTCCATAGATTTAAATGGGAAATTGTAATTTCAAGGGCAATTCTCTCACATCTTGTCAAAAGTATCTGCACTTAAGTAGCTGTCAGACTTCAAACATTCCAGTCTTGTACTTAACAATGTTTGGAAATCTTTTTCAGAGGTTTTTTTTTTTAGCCTGATTTATTACGTTTTAAATTTCCAAAAAAAAGCAAAATTTGAGTTTTTACATATTTTTACACTAATATTATTAATTATTTAATTAATTAAACTTATTTTAAAACAAAATAAAATATCCAAAATCCGCTCTGAAAATGTCTTTGTAACGGATGTATCTACAAAATGAACCCATGCATTTTTTTGGGAATTTTTAGGCTTAAAATTCCTTATTATTATGGTAAATAAAACCATAAACTGACAGAAAAATTACACTTTCTCTCACATGTGTCAGTAATCTTCAGCAAAAGTTTAAAATTGTTATCTCTACATTTAAAACAAATTCCTATTCCCCTGCAGTGTCTCGCCTTTCATTACATTACAGCACATATTTTCCTGTTCAGCTCAATATTTTCACAAAAAGTTGTATAACACATTGCTTTAAAATGTGTCAGACTGCTCCTCCCTGTTCCAGAGCAGAGTGTAAACAGAAGGAGTGGGCGGCCATGGAAGAGGTGGAAGGGAATATGCCACAAAAAATAAATGTATACATTACTAGAAATGTCTTTAAATCAGATATCTCTTTTTGAAACATATATAGTATATATACATATTTACTTTTGCCTGATACAGTTAATCTATCCTCCAATAAGTTCAGATATGAATTATTTGTAATGATCTATTTACAAAAACATTTAGCATTATGTAAAAGCACTATGCTAAGACATCACGTCACATGCATAAGCTCTATGGGGAGAATCGGCCCCACACTTACGAGTTGCCAGATCCAGTGGCAAAACACAGCAGGAAGTAAACCTAAAAGTACTTTCTCTAATCTGAAACTCTCTTCCAAAACTCCAGCACGTGTCCTCGAGTCATGGCCTATTTTTTTTTTTTTTTTTTGCAAACATGCAGAAGTTCTCAGCCTTAATTCTAAAGGTTCTGGGCTTCCTATTGAGGTATGAGATGGTTACAAACATCCTCAATGTGTAGCTTGAGTTGTAGTCGAGTTGTGATTGAAGCCCCTTTTGAAACAGCACACTCTTCCTTAGCCCTAGATTACCTTTGTAGGGAAATTTGCTGAAAGTGCTTGTAGCAGTGGGCGACCGCAGAGCATTGCCCTTCTCCAGGATTACTGAGCTGAAGGATAAGCCTATTATGCATATTTTAGGTTGATGAAGGAAACCGGAGCACATGAAGGAAACCCACCCAGACACAGAGAGAACACGCAAACTCCAGACACTCACACATCATCAAACCTTCTTTAATATCCTTGATGAGTCCATATTACACTGTACTTATACATTATTTTTAGACATTTTTATAAATCATTTAAAGTTTTAAAAATGGTAATACTGTAAATCAATGCTAAAATGCCTCATCAAAAATAAAAAATAAAAACATACAGTTGTATTTTCACTTCATTTCAAGTTTTGAGGCTGTTATGTTTTTTGCATAACAAACCCGGAACTGCCCTGCGTATTTTTAAAGCTCTTAATTCATCATGGGATTCGTAAGCATGTTGTTAGCTAAAACTGAATGTTTGAAAGGACTGTTTTATTTCAATGCATTTTTCTCAGTTGGAAGTCGGAAGTCTCCCAGTTCCCAGTTGCCTGAAACGCACCATAGCCAGTCGTATCAGTTTTACTTGTTGACTTTTGCAGCGCAACAAAATTTAGACGAGGAAGAACACGGTTTATAATTTTTATCACGATCCAAGACTACACGGTAAGAGAGCTTCACTTTTGCTGCATCGTAGATGAACATAAACAAAATACAAGCTGGGAGTGTCCTATAGTCACGTGATCATCTCCTCGCTCTGTGATTGGAATCACCGAAAGCTGGTGATTTGGTCGCCCGACTCCCCAGACGCTTTGATGAGAGGAATGAAATTCAGCGCGAGAAAGGGTATGGGTGTTCCCAGGCTACCAAAGTCCAGTCTTGTACTGAACATTTTGAAAGTATTTAGATATCTAATATATATATTTGTAACCCTAGTCTGATTTTATTTTCATGAAAACAATAAAGAAAAGAAAACTTCTAATGCGTTTTTGTCAGTAATGTCAGCACTCTACCCTAAAAGTTTCAATATGATATATCTCTATATTGATTTTTTTCTCGTTTGCAGTAAAAGGCTGAAACTCCAGGACCTTTGAGTGGTATTAACTCGACTGTAGGTATTCTCTCTGACAGTGAAAGCGTTGAAAGAAAAGCTCAGCCCACGTGTTCTGTACTCACACTCGATGTACTGCTGCAGCTGGATGAAGTCGACCGGGCTCAGCTCCTTCACCTCGGAGTCTGCGGGGGCGGACATGCTGCCGCTCTGCAGACAAAACAGAGAGAGAGAGGCCCACGGTGAGAGAGAGAGACACACGGTAAGAGAGAGAGAGAGAGAGAGAGAGAGAGAGGGAGGCCCACGGTGAGAGAGAGAGACACACGGTGAGAGAGAGAGAGACACACACGATGAGAGAGAGAGAGGCTCACATTGAGAGAGAGAGAGACACACTGTGAGAGAGAGAGAGAGAGAGAGAGAGAGAGAGAGGCCCACGGTGAGAGAGAGAGAGAGACACATGGTGAAGGAGAGAGAGAGAGAGACACACTGTGAGAGAGAGACAGAGAGAGACAGAGAGAGGCCCACGGTGAGAGAGAGAGAGAGACACAGGGTGAGAGAGAGAGACATGGTGAGGGAGAGAGAGAGAGAGGTCCACGGTGTGTGTGAGAGAGAGAGAGGTCCACGGTGAGAGAGAGAGAGAGAGAGAGAGAGGGGCCCATGGTGAGAGGGGGAGAGGAAGAGAGAGAGAGAGAGAGTGGGCACAAAGAGAGAGAGACGCTGAAGGTGGGTGCATCCAAGGCCTATTCAGAGCGCGAAATAAAATGAAAATAAAAGCGTTGCTGTGAGGGAGAGGAAGACTCACACGAACCACAGGGAATCACTTTCGAGCGGTAAACACAGTTTGAAGCAGAAGCAGGTCTGAGCTTGTAGAGAACTACAGTATGAAGCACATGGAGAAAATACATCAGGTGCACACGAAGGTAATCAGCAAACTGGAATAAGGAAGTACAAAAAAGCTTGTAAACCTTTATCAAAGCTCTGCCAGCCCAACGACCGCGTTAGTTTGACGTGTGCAACTAAATATAGACATAATAAGCAGCTTTTATGTGATTTTTTTTAGGTGTGTGCCTTTGGCTATTGTTGTGCGACATAAAAGTGATGCTCCTCAAATGAAGTTCCTAACGGATAAATACAGCTACTTACTTACAGTAGCAGGGTTTATGCAGAAGGCAACAAGTCAAGGCAGGGTCACGCTTTATAATTCCACTTTTAATGCTCTAATACTATTTTCTACTAACACATACAGTAGTTTTTTTTTTTAAACTAAAAAAGATATCCAAAATCCCCTTTAGATTTCATTGCCAAAAATATTGAAATGTTTGTACATTTGTACACTTAAAAGGCTTTGAAATGACAGAAAACTTACAATGCATTTTTTTTAGCATATTTATGTCGATAATCTACTGCAAAAGTTTCAAATTGGTATCTCAATATTTAAATAAAATCCCTATTCACCTGCAGTGTCTCACCTTAGTGCTTTTTAATGCATTAAACTGAGTAAGATATCCAGTGCCCTGGCAGGAATTTGCATTAAAAACGTAAAGACTGTGTTAAAATGAAAAGTCCTACATAAAACAGACAATGATATGAAATAGGTAAATGTCCTAAAATGATCAACAGCTTCGAAAAACACTGTTTTCAGCCGACCTAAATAAACTGTCATGTAGGTTAGTTTACCTTGCCTTTCACTGTGAAGTTGTAAAGTAAACAGCGACACAACAGAGTGAATACCTAAAGTGTGGCCACAGTGGTTTGAAGGGACCGTCCCAAACAAAACAAGGAAGAGATGTGAAATGTCAGACCGCGCCTGAAGAGCACATTAAATCTAAATGCCACAGACTGGTCATAAGACTGCAGCTCACATAAATACCGTATAATTAGCAATGAAAATATGCTAATCTTCTGACAAGTATAACATTGTGAGAAGATTTACTATATATATATTTTAAGATTTACTTTACATTTAAAAGTAACGTTTGAGAGAAGTCTAAAAAATGTGAGCCGATAAACAGTGCAAGAATCACATGCACTGCAGGGTTTCTACAGATTAAGTAAGTCAAGTTTAGTGCCCACATGGAATATTTTTAATGCCACAAATGCAAAAGATAAATACACTTATCAGATTGAAAAATGTGTAACCTTTGCACTAAACAGAAGATCGTGGGGAAATTAGGAGATTTAAGGCGAGACACTGAAGGTGAAGAAGGATCATTTTTAAATGCTAGATAATGCTAGACAATATGAAACTTTTGCTGTATATTACTGACCTAAAAAGGAGAAAAAAAATGGCAAGTTTTCTGCCATTTAATGTTTTTTAATGAAAAATAAGGCATTTTAAGTGTAAAAGTGTCCAAAATTGCTGTTATTTTCCGCAACAAAATATGTACATTGAATTGATCCAGGTTTAAGTTTATGGGTTTATTAAGCTATCGACTTAGGTATTGTTGTTTAGAGTAAATGAAAAACCATATGTTAAGAGACCAAACAGGCCCAAAACCAGAAAATGGTTGCCTGCAGCCTTAAAAGTAAATTGGACTCAACAGACAACTTTTGAGTAAAACATTGAAGTAAAATTGATGTATATATATATTTTTTAACATGAATTCAAATCCTATTTTTGTATTTGTGTTGAACTTATGATGTAATAAAGGTCGAGCAGCGTCAGAGAAATGTTGTTTTAATGCCTCCTGAAGTCAAAATAATGCTTTTAAATGACATTTAAGGCCTTTTTTTGGCACAGTTCATTTAAAGACCTTTAATATCCCACAGGACAAACGTTTGTAAAGTCATGTTTGAGTCCAGATGCTGTTCCAGCTGAGCACCACTGGTCTCACCACAGGATAAGCACTTTCCTGACGTCATGAAGCCCCATTGGAGACACTGCAGCCTCATGATTTGCTAATAGTGTTTTCTTTTCAATTGTGATCAATGTGACAGCTCTGGTTCTACTGCTGCCCAAATGTACGGCTCTAATTGCCTCACGTGACTGTGAGCTGTGGAAAGATCTGCTAATGACAGGAACACAAATAAATGCTTATAGAGGAAGCAGTTAGCTGCATTTTTGAGATCAGAGTCTATTATTACATTAATGTTTTATGACTCAAGGGAAATATCTCGTAATCAACAGTAAGAAGGATATTCAGATCAGGTTGTATAGATACAGACAGCACCCAATTTTATGTTTAAAAATCCCCAAAATTCTCAATGTACTGAATGGTGATAAAATCAGAACAATAAATTGAGCCAGGTTTCAATTGGTGTGATTATTTTGTGGATATATTAGTTACTTTTGGATTTTGGATACCTTGTTTAGTTTTAACGTTTATTGAAATGTGGAGAAATGTATCTGGGACTGCTTGTCTGTGGTTTTGTACGTAGTAGCTTTTTAATTCTAGGGACTACAGGTGACATTTGTGGCTAATTCTGGCATACAGTTTATATATATGCACGGTTCGCTGAATTTAGAAAAAAAAAAAACAGATATGTATTAGTGGAAAAATATGACTTTTGACTGCAGTGTCTCGCCTTAATGCTAAATTAATATTATTTTCAAAGGAAAGCATTTTTAAATATATGTTTTTGACGGCCTTTTAGCCTTAGTTTTGATCGGAACTCGTCGCCGTCTTACCAAAAAACTGAGCTTTCTTTGATTTTTGTTTAAATAAGTTGCAAAATGTTGACATAGGGCGTACTTGGAGTGTAAAAGAAATGTCCAAAGGGTTTGTGCGAGGGAAAAAAGGGAACCAGTGGTTAAGGTCGTTGCCATGAGCACGGAAGTCCCAGCTCCAACCATTTACTGAATGTCCCTCCCACTTTTTACCCTCTTTCAACCTGTGCTGTGGAAAAAACAAATAAAATAAAAAATAATAATTAATCTGAGAGTGCTAGCTGGTACTGCTACACATAGTGAAAGTTAGTAAGTTCAGAAAGAGAATAACAATAATGTAGAAGCTCATTTGAAGCACTTAAAGTATGAGGATTACTGATGTGTTGTGCAGAGTTGCTGGTGGTAATGCTGACTGCTGTTGTGTCCCTGGGCAAGGCATTCACACACCTTCTCTCTGAATAAACATGTGAGATGACGATGATTGGAGCGGTTGGCGGCGGCGGCGGCGCATAATTGGCAACCACGATTCACTGAGTCACTGAGTCTGACTGAGAGCAGAATGAATAATGCACCAACTCGCGAAGAACCTTCAAGAAAAGTTTGACATCAAGCACAGAACAGAAGAGACTATTATCTTGGTCCCTGCTCCTCAAACGCGTCACGCCACACACATAGAAAATTACGGCTTTCCAAGTAACCGCCGGATCTAAAATAAAGCAGTGACTAAAGAGGAAAAATGTCACGTTTGTGTAAGCTCTCAATTGTCCAGCCAAGTCCTGGTGAAGACTTTATACTTTGTCTCCAATCACAGCCAAGTCTCAAAACGTAGTGCAACAATAAAGAACAAAACTGCTCCAATACTTTGTTTCTATAATGCTATTTGTAAGCACATGGCAGTATACACCACATGTTTTTTCCAGGCCGCTGTGTTGCTAATGAGTCTCGACGAAAGCGCTTGTTGTTGTCGGCAAATGTGAAACCCGCCCACTCACGGAAACTCTGGCGCCTGATTGGTCCAGACCACATGTGAGCATATGAACACGTCGGCCCACAGCCTTTCAAGATGGACCTCACTGACACTGGATATTCAGATCTCATGACATCCAGTCAGCACTGAAAGGTTGTATTTTACACTGCAGGTGAATAAGGTTTTTTTTTTAATGTAAAGATATCAATTTGAAAATTTTGCTGTAGATTACTGGCATTAATATGAGGGGAAAAGTATTGTTTTTAAACTAAAATAAGGTATTCTGGGTCTACAACTGCCCAAAATGTACAATATTTTAGCAACAAAATCTAAACAACAGAACAGATTGATCAAAGTAAAAATTCTCCCCAGTTTTTTAAAATTCAAAATCAATAAATCAGGCTAGGAATTAAATATCAGAAAATCCTTCTGAAATAAACTTTAAAATATTGTTAACTACAAGACTGGAAAGTTTGAAGTCTGTAGGAGCTACTAAAGTGCAGGTATAGTCGCCACAACGTGAGAAAAATATATTTTGAGAAAATGGCCTTTAAATCCATTGAGAAACATTGTATCAGTGCAATACTTAAACATGCTATTGTGAAAATTAGATATTTTTGTTTACAGTAGGTGAAAATAGATATGCTAAGACGCCAAACTGACTCAAACCCTGACTTAATGCAAAGTGCACATGACATCAACAGCCACATCTGGGAGAAACCCTTGTAAATAAGGAAACCCATTTGTGGATGAAGTGTTGAACTGTAGTGGAATGTTTGTGATGTCGGTGAAGTGCTATCAGCTCCATTACAGCATTAGGAGGCTCTCTGCTCCCATTACTCCTGATCTAATGGACCTTTTAAAACAACAAACACGCTTTACAAGAACACGAGTGGAGCATGTTTATGTCCCATTGATTTTTCATACACTTCAGACTCTAATGTGGAGCGTCAAGAAAAACACAAAGGTAGGACTCGCACAGGAGCAGGAAGCAGGACCTCGTAGATAATGTTTTGAGCGGAAAGAGTCAGGATGCTTTTATTCCTAATGTGCAGGGCCGGGTCACTATACACTCACTGGGTTGTTCCGCTATTAGGCTTTCCATTTTAAAGATCAAATAATCTTTTCGGTTCCAGTAAACAGAGGAAATATGAAACATGTGGATATTTAGATACAATGAGGAACATTTGAGCAGAAATCTGTGTAAAATAGACAGAAAATGTAAACAAATGTTCAGCAAATGACATATAAGGACTTAAGTTTAGCACAATTCAATGTATTCAAGATATTTTGATGCATTTCATGTTCTGCAGAAAGCGTTGCAAGTCATCTCCGCGTGTTATGCAGGCATTCTGGCTCGGAAACACTCAAATTAACACCTTTAGAAGCTGCTAATGCTGAACCCTTGAGTCACTACACCTTTATCCAGAATATTAATGCCACGCTTTTCGCTGAATTTTTCCTGAATGTCACAGATACAACCTTCATTCAACTCCCCGGATGAAAGATTCAGAGTCACCTCATATGACCTCGATGTAGGCCATATATTATAATAATTACAATATCGATTTATCGTTCAATAAATCACAATAGTATATTTATGAGCTCAATAGTTAGTCAATACAGAGAACAAATTTACCTATGGGGGCAACAAACTACACCTTAGACTTAATACATTTATTTACATTTTTTCCCTTATTTTTTATCCTATTTTTGCGATACTTGAGCTGTGTTTTACCAAGTTCTAGGTTTATTGCAACTCATGCATTACTTTAAGACTTTAAGCACCAGAAAGACCAGAGATTTACATTTTTATTTAATTTCAGTGACATCAAGTGGACCATAATATTATCTTTTATCACAATGTTTTCCTGTCTCAATGTATCAAGCTTCAAATGTTGCTATTGTGACAGGCCAATACCTATATCAGCTCTAATTTTGCATTCATGTAATTTCTTAGTCATAATATTTAATTCAAGACAAAATTAAGTTTTTGGCGAGAATAATTGCGTTATACAAAAATTAGGCTTTAGTCTTTAAAAAAATGATCTGATGACAGGCCTAACTTGGTGTGTTCTTACATATTAGTGACATCTGACCGAATATGCCAAAACAGGAGGTAACGTTCACTCCCAGTGCAGGCCACAATGTCCTCACTTAAATCCATCAAAAGGTCAGCTGCACTCAGCACTTTCATTACCGCAGTAGTTATAGCCAACAATCCTACTGGAAATATACTATAGAAAAACCACAGAACACAAATATTAGATCAAGTGGATCAAGTCAGTATGTCTTGAATTTAGAAACCACACAAAAATCCATAATAAATCCAAAATATTCACCCAATAACCAAAACTAAAACAGGTAAATTCAACCTGTAGCTCGAATTACCAAGAGCTCTCCACCTCTTTCCAAAAAACATTACTGCGTATGTCTGCAAAGTCAAATTTAATTTATGGTAAAAAAATATATATAAATAAAAACTCATATAGTACAGGATTAAGCTCAGGCTTGGCCATATTATACAGTCAAGGTTCATGCAAAAGTGTTTGTCTTTTGAAAGGAGAAATGACTTTTTATTGTTGCATATTATTTCCAGGCAATTTTCAGGTTTAGGGCCAATTTGGTTTAACATATAAACGTTCATCTACTCTAAATAACAATGCCTCATCTTCAGTGTAACTTGTTTAATTATTGCATTGATTCAGTGCGTCTCTATAGATTTAAAGTGTTATTTTTATCACCATCGTCCATTGTGTGTGAATGCTTTATTGGGTTCTTTGCCTCTTTGAGCAGCTGCACAACGTGAATCACTACAGATTAATAAAGTATCCATCTATAACCATTGCACCATTTCTCATGCAAATCATAATGTGCATTTCAGGCCATATCTTCCTACTGTCTGGCCTGTGGTTTTCTGTAAATGATTCTGCAAATGAGATGTGGCTTATCATCATGCGTGAATAGCAGGATCTCCAGTGTTTCTGTGTAATCGGATTCCTCACTTCCTGATTAAAGATAATGATTTGCAAATGCAGAGTGGATCAGAGCGGTTTCCCCAGTGTTCCCAGTGGGAGACCCAAACAAGATCTACATGAGATAAAATGACTTGAATTTGAACATGAATGCGGATTTGAGCAGTGTCGACAGGCTTATGTTTATTTATTTTGCTGATTAAAATGTTAAATAAAAGTGAGAAGGCCACAGTCATACTTTTAATCCACTATCAAAATACTGATTCACTTTTTGTTGGATTTTATTCCCATTAATTCAGAATCCCATCAACCCCCTCGTAATGTGATTGTGTCGTGACAAAAGCGTGTCGTCCCGGCCCTGCTTTCTTTTACCTCTTGCTGCCGACAACAACAGCTGTCCAGTATGACACCGTGTGCTTTCCAGAACAATGGTCCCGTCTAAAACTGCTTAGTGAAACAGCATAAATATTTCAGACCAGTTTGAGGAATGTTAAGAGCTTGTTAGAGCTTAATTTAGAGCATGCGACCTTTACTTCAAACCCACATGCTGTAAAGAAAAGTTACCTGCCTTTTCTAGACATTGCGGTGAGAATGATGTAACTCTATACAGGCCCCTGTTTTATGTGCTTGAACACTAAATGTCAACACAGTTTGGACCATAAAAATAACACAAGTGCAGATACTGCGGTAAATAACAGTAAAAGGAGCATCAGTCTCCAGGCAGCAACGGACACCAAGCCCTTGCAATAAACATCGCAGAGGGCCTTTCTTAAAGGCGTGACATTGCAGGTGAATAAGGAGGGGGGATAAATTGATAGATATCAATTGGAAACCTTTGTTGTAGATTACTGACATAAATTTGAAAAAAATGTATTTTAAGATTTTAAATTCATTTTATCGAATATTGTGCGTCTGTGTCTTGCCATCCCTCTCTGTTCTGTGATTGGACTTAAAACAGGTGAAGCTTTGCCAGGGTTGCCACACTGCTTTGCAGAGTGGAATGAAACAGATCGTGCAAAGCAGTAAGGGAGTTCCCAGGCTAAGTGATTAATGTTTGGTTTATCACTTTTGTAAATTGAATTCTTCTTGTTTTATCTTCATTTAGGAACCATTTATTTTGAATATTGACTGTACTGCAATAACGTGTTGTGATAAAATTGCAATTCTCGGCCAAACAAAAGAATACAATTGGGATTTATCACTAATTTGTCTGACCGTTGTTGCCACCTTGGAAGTCTGGATGGTTGAACAGCTGAGGTGCACCCCAGGGGTCAGACACAACAAAACACAGCATCTATTCTTGGACCGTCAGGGATCTCCGGGTGTGAGAGGACACTTATATGTCACAGCGCCAGGTTGGCCTTAATCTAAAGTTTATTATTTGTGACTACAACTATTTTTTTTAGCTGTGCAATGCAATTAAATTTATGGAGAAACATTGAATCAGTGCAATAATTAAACACGTTATTGTGAATATTAGGTATTTTTGCTTAGAGTAGGTGAAAGTTTATATGTTATGTTGCCTACAATGTCTCCCCTTAATTGTGTGTGAGATCATTGCTTATTATGGGTGTATGATTGTAATTTATGAAGACCATATAAAATGTTGCACTATGGAGAAAGTCATACTGGGCATAATAAATGCATTACTGTAAATGGCACACATGCTGCACCCATAGAGCCATAAAGCACTCCCTTTACAAGAATGATCCAAAGGTACACTCTTGGGGATGACCTTTTTAACATGCGGCTAATGTTTGTGCAAGCTGCTGTGACGCCCACGCCTTGTGTCAAGGAAATCTGCTGTTTTGCAACATTTGCATCGTGCATGTGTTTGAAATTGTTGTGTTGTGGTTGGAAAACTCCACCGAAGTTCTCTGAAACACGGCGTGAAGCAGACACATTCGTTTTTCTGCTCAAATGAACGGTTGAACAGTTTAGTGAAGTGCATTTTACATCAGGGCGACAGAGGACAGACGGCACGTTGCTATGGAAAGAGTTTCCCTTCCTCAGCTGCTGTTCTCTGTTATGGGTGACTAAAAGGTAGAGTGAAGAGGAGAGAGAGTGAAGAGGAGAAAGAGAGGGAGAGAGGGGAAAGACTGAGAGATCATTTTGAAGGAGAGCAAGAAAGAAAAAGAGAAAGTTAAATGGAGCGTGAGAAAGGAGAGAGAGAGAGAGAGAGAGAGAGAGAGAGAAAGAGAGAGAGAGAGAGAGAGAAAGAGAGAGGAAGAGGAAGACAGAGAGAGAGAGGAAGACAGAAAGAGAGGACGACAAAGAGATAGTTTGAAAGAGAGCACGAAAAGGAAGAGTGAGAAAGGAGAGAGAGAGAGAGAGAGAGAGAGAGTAGAGAGAGAAGCGAGAGATAAAGAGGGGAGAGAGGGATAGAATGGAGAAAAAGAGAAAAGAAAAGAGGAGAGAGTGAGGGGAGACAGAGAGAGAAAGAAAGAGGAGAGAGTGAGTAAACAGGGACAAAAAGAAAGAAGAGAGAGTGAAAGAAAGAAAGAGGAGAGAGTGAGAGGCGGGAGAGCCCAGGCAGAGCACAGTGTTCCCCAGCAGCGTGTCCTCCCACGCTGCAGCTGCATTTGACCTTCCAAACCAGAGGTCACGCTTTAACCTGATTATACGGACACATGCTACTGTCAGCGCAGTATCCTCACTGCAAATGGAGCTCAAAGGGAGCCATGTTCCCCTGCTCGGTCTGCCTCCACCTACACGTACTGTGCCAAAGTTACTCTCGCTTCTTGTCAGGGCTTGACGTTTCCCTGAACAATGTGGCTCGTATTTGCTATGATCACATTTGAAACTTCACACCTTTACATTTCCTCCTCGACCATGATCATGACTGTAACCCAGAACATATCAACGCAAAACCTCAGTTACAATTACTACTATGCATAAATTCCAACTGATTAAACAGTGTTTTCAACAACTATGCCAATTTTACTGCATTTTTCAAATTTTACTATTAGCAGTATATCAATTACAACATAACTAGTGACAAAATCAAAAATCCATATGTCAATCCAATAGTGCTGCAAAGTACATTATTCAGGATCAGAATCACTTGGTTGATCCACTGAGGGAAATGTCTTCAAAGGCCAACCAATAAAGAAAAACCTTTGAACAAGGAAATAAACAAAACATCAAACTTAAAAATGTCTCAGCAATATTACAGTCAACCAGAACATTTCCTCGGGAGCTTGAACTGTTATTTTACATTATTACTATATTCATACAACGTTATTCAATACTTTTTAAATTATTTTTGATCAGCAAGTTCAATATCTTACATTTCCGACAATTTTCTGACAATTTTCGGCCTCTGCAGGGAACGGCGTGTGCAAAAAGTGCAGGAACACACGGATCAAACCGAAGTGAAAGTACGTGACAAAAGTTGAGCGTGGCGGCGGCGGCGGCGGCGTGAATCATCGGGTGCCGGGTGGAAACTGTGGGCGAGGCAGAGGCAGCCCCGGTGTGACTGCTGCCCATCATCTCAGACTGGAGCAGGACTTATGTAATGCTTTTTGTGGAGGCGCGCAGAAGGGGAGCTCAGAGGAAGGAGCCGAGAGAGCCGCGACCTGCCCAGACTCGTGAGACGCAGAGGCTTCACAGGCGCCCGCCGTCGTCACGGGCTACACCAAAGCTCGGCTCGCCCACACGCTCGCAGCCTTTAACACGGCACCGCGTTTGTACTCGCATTGTACTCCCAGCTCTTTGTTTTGAATTGTGAATTGTGTTTGTGATACTTGTCGGGCGGGAGATCGGCGGAATTTCATTTGCACTTGCGTTTTGCCAATGCAATTTGTCAGGGATTTTAATGGTTACATAATAAAGGCGCCCTGAATATCTCCATCATTTTGATTCTCCCTGTCTTTTCCGAATATGACATCAAAACTGAACATTATTGATAATATCTATAAGGTGAGGCAGCTGTCACTTAAGATGTGCATGTGAAAAAGACATTTTAACTTAATTTTTTGTAGTTCCGCAGCTCAGAGAGGTGCAAGCTCCCATCTTTGAGCATCAATAAAACTCAATGCTGGGAGTTTTATTGACAGTTGTTTGTGAATTTGCACTTTCAATATAGAAAATCCATGCCAAAATATTGGATTGGTATTCAAAACAGACATTACAAACATAAATAACTTGCGAATGAAAAGTCAGGAGTTATCTCTTGACACTACTCTTATTTATTTACCCATAAACTAAATAGAAAAGGATTGCAATTAAAAAACATTCGCAAAATAAGGCCAGATTTTCCACCTGATGCCCTAACAAACAAAACAAAATACAATTTGGCCTTTTCAAATAATACACCACTCACTCAGGGGAGGATTGAACCACTGACCATTTGCCTACTGGCTCTGAGTCAAAGCTTAAGCCACTGTGATAAAAGCAGTAAGTGAACCAGTCCCAGGTGGACACCATTCTGTCCAATCTATCCACACTGTCAAGTTCAGAGCAACTCAGTCTCAGAGCGAGGCTTGAGTTGACAAGCTTCTCAAAGCACTACACCATCTTCAGTCATAATTCATTCAATACTTGGTGTACTTAGTTGTAGAAAGCTAATATTGCAGGGGCCAACCAATATGGATTTTTGGGGTCTGGTACCAATATGAAGGGGGCTGAAACAGCCGATAACCAATATATAGGCTGATCCTATTAGTAATTTTTAATAGTCAATAGTTAAACATTTGTTAGCTACAATAGTAAAGCTTTAATTAATTAATAGAAATACAACTTGTTATTCTAATTTTCATATTGTTTTCCTCATTGCTATTCGTGACTTTGTATAAAACTCAAACTTAGGTTGTATTAAGAAACATTGCTGGCCATTCTCTGAGCAGTAGAACTTAAGAAAGGCCAAGGTATTATTGGAAAACATTATTTTCAACTCTTAGTTTATTTGACAGTTAATTAAATGTGTCTAAAATGCACTCTTTCACGGTCTGTTTTCACACGCCTTTCATATAACAAAGTTGGGCCACTAAATATAAATACTGCCGGTAGTCTCACTATTTTGGAACTAATTCAGCTCCAAGCAGTGGCTACATTTTGGACACTAATGACACTCCATACATTAATCCCATGCCCCATGCAAACACAGACCAAGATACAGCTGACTGGTGGCACATTTTGAAAATGAAAAAGTGTAGTTTTATGCAACAAAAACTCAACCAAGTATTTATCTAGTATGGTTTGAATGCCTGGGAGATTGTGCAACATTCGCACAGCAGTTCTGGAGCATGTTTGGAAACCAAATCTTCAATGCGATTTCGCACAGTTTCTCGGAGACCGAGACGGCTCAGTGGGGGCTCATTTTAAAAGGTCTAACCCTACTCTTTCAGAGGCAAAAATAACAAGTCCACAAGTCTATATCACCTTCCGTTCCGACGTATCGGTCAGACCCTGCGATAACCACAGACCAGACACTCACACTCTCTAAATACATTAAGGCAAGGTGAAGAAAGTGTCTTGCTCAAGTACACATCTTAATCCAATGAGCCACTGAATCTCAAAAGGAACAAGGCAATAAATCTACAAGAACGAGACAAGAAGAGGTTTTGACATGATTTGTGATAAGCTTAAAATGAATGTCTTTTTACTGAACAATTTTAAACATGAAAACAATGATATCCAATAACTTAAGTAAACATCGGCAGCAACAATTAAATAAATATTTGTTTTAGCATATTTAAAGTCTACAGACAGTATACCGAATGAAACCCAATAAAGAAGAAAAAAATGCACTATATTTCTCCCCTCAGGGAAGACAAATCTTGTGACATTTGTATCTTTCCAGATCTGGTGGCATGAGATTTTGGCCCATCCCTCCTCAAAAGTGATAACTCAGCGTGCAATAACAGGTTTGTAATTCTATATAGTAGGTTAAAACAAACATAGACCAAACCAGGACGCACTATAGCCCTCTCTGCGTCCGCTGTAAACATGATGCAAATCGACCAGGGCTCCTCCACTTTATTGATTGCCTTTTCCTGAACACAACAAGATACAGACAGATACAGTAAGACCACGAGAACCACTAAGACATGCGTCACTCTGGGAGGATTTGTTTATATTGTATTGTACATTAATCTTTAAGAGTTTGAAAGACCAGCTGGATGCGTCTGAATATGGCATCAGCACTTTGTGTGTTTGTTTGGTTAAAGTAAAAGAAAAACACAGGAAGCCAACACTCTGCACATTTGAGAGTGAAGATATTTGATTAGCATGCTATTAAACAATCGATTTCAACTCAGCATTTTTCCGAACGTGAATTGCCTCATCCATTAGGAAACACAACACTATCATTTCATAACCATCGAATCACGCCATAGAAAACATGTTTATAGTACTCATCTGAGTTGGGTTGTGGTGAATTGAAATGAATTTACACTAAAAATAAACAAAAAACTGAATGTCATGGTTTTAGATGGATTTGCTTATAACTTTCCTGCGATTCACTCAATGCAAAAAATACACAGACTTGAACCTCACCATACTTTCTTACGAATTAAATATTTCCAGATTTGTCTCTCCTTGGAAGAAGGTAGACATTGACCTTTATTCCAATTTTAGCGCCATGTAGATGCAGGGAATGGCAATAATGCTGAATATATAAGAGTTTTATTAATTAAGTAGCAGTCTGTTGCTGCAGTCATTCAAATACATTTAATTACACATGCAAAGTCATTGAGTCATTTCAGGTTGTCCCTGAAGGGGCTGCATTATAAAGCCTGATGGCATGAGGGACAAACGAGTTCTTCGGTCTCACAGTGGGAGAACTGTGGAGCTCTGGGAGCTTCTCTGGAGGAGAAAACCAGTTCAGGGGCTTGTTTCTCTTATTGGAAAGGATCGCCCTGATCTTAGACAGCGTCCTCTGCAGACAATAAAAACAATTTTGTGATCTGACCTTTGTGACAGTCATCTTTTTGGTGATATCATCAATGGTTTGTAAGTTTAACGCTTAAATATAGAAACATCACCCTACTTTACAATTCATACACCTGGCAATTCAAAGCTCTTCACAGTTACATAAAATGACAGTTACATGAGGAAGATCATATCAGTTCATAAAGCATAAGTGTAACCATTAGTCAAGCTCTGCAATTGCATGGAGGTATGTATCGTATCGCTGGGATCTTAAAGATACACAGCCCTACCAGATACAGCTACAAATACTCAAAATCGTGATCTAGGTCACAGAAAACCGTGATAAATGGTATACATATGCATATATTGCCACTTTTTAAAAACTTTTGCTACCTCCTTGAGAGCTGAATCATGCATTAAAAGTGGATCCACAAAGCACTCTGAAATAACTGTGCCAACTCCATGAACTAAAGCAGCGAGAAAACATCAAAGGCCATTTCAATTTCCCCAAATAACACTCTCCACGGAGCGAGGCTTACTTTCTCTAAAAATAGCGCTGGCTGCACTCGAAGGGTGTCCCCGCAGAAACGCAAGTCTGACATTAGAAATCACAAGCAGCCCCGGAGCGAGCAGCGACGACAACAACAAAAAAGCGTAAACACGAGCCACATTCTGCACAATCTGGAGCAGCCATGACGCACGCACGCGCCGCCGCCACATTCTTGCAAAGTTAGCGCACGGAAATCAATGGACAGCGCTTTTCCCAAGGCTGCTGTCAGGGCGAAATGTGCTCAAACTTTCAGCCCGTGTGGAGCCTGCTGTACCTGCTTCGTCCCTCGGTCTTCTCTTGTGGAAACCTCGGCGGCGCAGGGGGACGGAGACGCTCTGGAGACGGTCCGCTAACTTTGTCCCGGTGCAGGCAGGACGAGGGGGGACGGCGGCTGGTCGGACAGTGCGGAGAGGCGAGGCGAGAGTGAGCCCTGAGCCGAGGAGCAGCCTGACAGCCCGACAGCCCGCCTCCAGTGTCCCCCTCCCCGCCTCCCCGGCCTCTCTCTCGGCCGCTCTGCGAACGCCCCCTGCGAACTTCCAGCACACATGACGCGGTCCGACAGCGCCGCCCGACACGCGCCCGTCACTGCAGGCTGCACGCGCACACCTGTCCCCCTGTCCCCCTGTCAAACACACACAGAGGAAGTGCATTAATGTTGTGGTGTTTCTCAAACTTTCCCGAAGCTATGCTAACCACCGATAAAATACACTAAAGTAGCAAAATGTATTGATTTATTTAATTTTATTGTTTTGTTATTGTTTTGTTATTATATTTTTGTTTTATTTACTTATTAGTATTATTTTTTCATTTATTATTAATTTATTGCTTTTTGTTATATTTTTGGTTTATTTATTAGTATTATTTCTTGTCATTATGTATTATTATTTTATTGCTTTTTATTATATTTTTGATTTGTTTATTTATTTATTAGTATTACCTGTATTTCTTTTCATTATTGATTATTTTATTGCTTTTTTATTTTGTATTTAATTGTATTCATTTATTCATTCATTCATCCATCTTTTCCCGCTTAATCCGTTTCCGGGTCGCAGGGGCAACAGTCCAAGCTGCTCAATGCACAATGCACCAGCCCCTCATGGCTCCCCTCATAGGTGGTGGGCTCACGGCAGGACAGCTCCATGATGCTCCTGGTGCCGCTGATGTTGGCCTTGGTGGTGCCATCACAAGTGGCTTCCATTCACGCTCTCATTCACACACCAGTGGAGGCAAGGACACAACAACAACAACTTTTTTGTTGCTTTTTTGTTGTTGCTTTTTTTGTTATTCATTCATTCATTCATTCATCCATCCATCTTCTTCCGCCTATTAAATATTAAAAAATCTCTCGGAAGGGGATGTTTAGAGTTGCAAAAAGGTGATATGTTTATAGATAAAACTGGCACAAATCCTGAAAATGCAGCAGTGTCTCTCTTTAAGTTACTCTTAGTACTTTTATGACTCTTTTCACATTGTATTGAGTATACTGATCTTATGTTGAATCTCCTTTAACCCAGAAATGGCTTGAATCAGGGGTTCTCAAAGCAGGGTCCCACGCCCCGGGCAGAGGCTCCCAAGATTAAAAATAGCTGTGTTTGTTGTATTTTTTGTTTGTTTGTTTATTTTTTGTGTACCTGTATGGCATATCATTTGTGAAATCCAGTCAAATATCAAATCACATGCTCTGAACTTGATTTTAAATATTGCCTTGCACTATATAATATATAAATGTTTGTTACAGATATCAAGTTAGGCTTTTTTCTGAACACGCCACATCACAGTGTGGCCTTGACTCACCGCACCACGGAGCAGACAATGCCCAAAGTGCACAATTTCACATTCCACTGAGGAGGATTATTGGCACAAAGCAGAGCAGCTCTGACACATGGCTCACTGCAGACTGTCCCAGTGTCCTTGAATGTCACACAGGTAACAAGGCACTTTTTAACTTTACCTGCACTGAATCATCTTGTATTATGGGTGGTGCTCTCTTTGCAGCATTTGGGACCAGTATTAATTTTGTCAATTTAATAATAAAAATAGTCAAAGAAATATTTTTTTCATTGAAACTAAATGTTTGTTGACTGATACAATTAAAGGGAAGAAACTGCAGGCAAAACACTTTTTATCCTGACTCCATTTTTCACATTTTCAGGTTCTGGACCAGTTTTGTGCCTTGACATATACACTTTCATCTACTATAAACAAAAACACCTAATCTTCACAATAACAATGTTTCTTTATAGCTTTAAGTGAGAAATTGCAATTTCAAGGGCTATTTTCTCCAAATGCATTTTTCTCACATTGTGGCGACAGTATCCGCACATAACTCCAAACTTTCCAGTCTTGTACTGAAGAAACATAAAATAACAGAAAACTTGCAATACATTTTTTCTCACATGTATGTAATAGTAATCTACAGCAAGTTTCGAATTGATATCTCTACATTTAAACACTTTCCTTATTCACCAGCAGCATCTGGCCTTAAATAAAAGTGAAAACAAGGGACTAAAAACATATGAACTTTAGTGACCCAGTTTGAGCCTCATTTCATCTAAATTCACGGCCAAAGGGCTCTGTGCCTTGCTCGTGTGGAGAAGCTCCATGAGAATGATTAAATAAGTTTGCGTACAATACGAATGCAATGGTGACTAAATTCCTCTTAGAAATTTGAAAGAATTGTTTGAGCAAATCTTGACTAAAACTTAAAAGTTAAAGTTTGTCAAAATGAATATTGTTATTTTCAACTCATGAGAAAAAATATTGAGATTGACTTGTTTGACCCTGTAATAGTATACATTATCAAAACACAGGATGTCCTCACAGTGCTCTGGAGATCCACTTTCTTTCTCAAGTTTTAAAAGTCAAAAGAGCTAAAGATGGGTATGCAGATGACGTCACAGCATGGCCAAATTAGCATCAACATGAACTTATTTGTTTTAGCACTCATTCTGTATCATTAAGAGTTATTTGGAATGCACTGTCACCAATAAGGATATTTTAATTTTAGTCAAAGTAATGTTTTGTTGACTAAAATTACACTGAAAACTAAAATATGAGCTGTTGATTAGACTGAAAATATGACTAATACCTCTAATATCTCCATAGACTAACAAAGACTAAATATAAATGAAAAGAAACTAAAAACATCGACTTCCATTGGTAAAAGGAGCTCGCGTGGGAGGAGCTCCGTGAAGCAGTGGATTAAATATGTTTGGGTAAAGTTGCCAAATGAAACTAAATTTACATGAAATTTGAGTCACTCACTTTGTAGCATGTCCAGTTTGCAAAGTGCTTTCATTGATACACTCCCACACGTCTGTCAGAATAACATTTGAGCATTTTATTCCTTCACATAACATGAACAGACGCAAAAAACAAACGAAAGCCTTAATGCGAGAGCATCAACAAAGGGCACAACACAAACTTATTGAACAGATGAAGGCCTTAAACCACATCTAGGCTCGTCTTACCTCGCTACGTTAGTGATGTATGATCATAAAAAGCTCTCAAAACCATTACAGAAAAGTATTATTTTTTTACCATATCCACGCTATTATTCAGAACAAAGCGTTAAGTTTATTTGCATCTTAAAATGGTATTAACTCTTGATATGTATGAATGAATAAATGACGATTAACAAAAGCCAGCTACAACAGAACTGGTATAATACCAAATAGACAATCACATTTTCTTCAGCTCGCCTTATATCTTCAAATGCACATTTTTATAGAGGCAATTTCTTTACATCGAACGGTGACATCTTCAAGCATTTCAACAAGACTTTCGGTAATATAAAAGGCAACACAATAAATAGAGACAGAACATAATGGCACAAAAAGGTTCAGACAATAAAAAAACAAAACAAAGAAGCAGGATGTTGTGTGAAATATACACCATCAGTAAAATCTCAGAAGTAAACATTTCAGCAGAGTGTAACACAGGCTGAGAAATAGGAACCGAGATCGTAGCAAATCACACTTACAGCGAGATGAATGGTGAATGTCGTCATATAGTATTTGTATTTACAAGAATTTACACAGCACTAAAAAGAGGGGACAGAGTTCGTCGCGGTCAGTATTTGGAGCGGAACAATCCGGTTTAAGGTAATGCACTAAAAAGGTGTAAACGGCATCCTGAAACGTGAAATCAAATCTACCAGACGTCTCTGTGGAGCTGAAGGCCTCCGTGAAACCTGCTCTGGTTTCTCAAGAACATTTCCTATTTACTTTTCTCAGGCTTCCAGAGGTTTAAAGCTCAAACTAATCAGCTATGAGGTGACGCAAGACTGAAAACCAATAAACGTCCTTTATTCATTTCTATTTCAGTCTAGTATTTGCCTTTTTTACATTTAAAATAATTGCAATGCAGTCAATAGTTACTTAATGGCTGCTTTAAACTCTAAACTATTTAAAATTTGTGAAAATGAGGAAACCAGAGCGGGTTTGGAGGTGGCCTTCGTTTTATGTAGTAAGGCATTGGTGTCAAGCCTGAAGTTGCGCCTCTTCCAGCGGTGGACTCTTCTGCTACAAGCGCCTTCCAACTTGACTACAATCCAAGGCTTTGAAAAGTAGTACAGAAATAGTGTTTTTCTTCCAAAATGCCTTTTTCATGCACGGTTCCTTTATGCAAGTCAAGTTGTTTGTGTGTAATTATTTTTTCTCAGGTGTCTCCCAAAGTTAAACACAGTAGATTTACAGTCAACCCTGGGTCCGAATTTACCAGGATCAAGCGTGGAAAAACTACCCTGGCCAGTCATCAGACTTTCTCCATGTTTTACAAAGAGAAAATCACTGCTCTGGTGGTGCCTCGATCGAATGTAATTTCACGGCTGAGACGCACGACCTGTTCATTTTCTTCACTATGAGGAGAGAAAGAAGATTTAGGCTGGGGTACCTGATTTTAACACTTGTCAAACTGTGAAAGGAGGTGGTGGAGAAAAAAACGTTTGCTTCAACTGGTTTCTAGCTCTCACAATATGCCGCCCGCACAGCACGACTCTTCACATTAATATCTTTAATACATGTCGCGGGCATGTGTACAACTTTGTTGGATGGAAAAGCGAAGCGAGGCGAACCACCGTAAGAACCAATAGCACTGATTTAAACATTTATTTCTGTGTGAGCGATGAATAAAATGCACTATAGAATTTAGATACAGTGCACAGCACTTCACAAATGTCTTTTTTCACCATATTTACAATAAGCTCCATTGAAGATAAAAAGGAATTTATAGGAAAATCAAACAGGTACCCCAGCTTTAGCATTAAAATTAATATTTTTATAGAGCTGCCAGTTGCTTTGGTCATGGAAAACAGAAGTGCAGGTGCAACAGATTGATCCAATAAATCGGCATTTTGAATAGCTTGATTAAATAAAGTGTGATACGATTTAGAGAGAACTCTCCGGAGCAACCAAAGCTGAAGGTAGCCAATGTAGACCCACTTGCTCTAAACAAAATAGAATAAGAATGTCCTATGGCCGGCCAGGCTTTGGGATGACCCATTTCCTTCAGAAAAGTCCACTTAATTCAAATGTGTGTGTGTTCTTAATCATTACTGTTTTCTTCTTAGGCATCTCTCTGGATAAAACAGTTTCAGTTATAAAATCTCCTCCACGCCGTGTGCAAAGATCATGACCAGCCCCGGCTCCAGGATCATATCCTCTCCCATGTGTTGGTTCTCACAGGCCATGACCACCACGGCCTGCTTGCCCGGGATGCGCTTGGCCACATAGTTCTCGTAGTAGCGCCTGTTCATTTGCCGCGTCTCGAGCGTGGCCAGTCCTTGGGGCCAGTTTCGCTCGTGGGCATTTTCGATGAGGTCATTGACAATGGAGAGGGGGCAGCCGCTGTCGATGAGGGAGCGCTTGATGACGGCCTGCAGCACAGCGTCTGGTGTGGAGATCATGCCGCCCCAGCGCGTCACCCGGGCCGGCTGCATGGAGTTCACCCACCTGAGCACGGGACGACAAGCACAAGGGATTAGGCGACCTGCTCACAAAGTAATACAAGCGTGGCAAGCTGTGCAATTTGATGGGACAGACACAAACAACAAAAATCAGTATCGTTGCATTTGTAGCATTTCATTGTGTTATGAGCATCATTTTAAATTCTTAAATGCCATATTAACATTTAGTTATTTTTCCCACGGATAATATTACTAATGACAAAACCGGTTGAGAGTTTCATGTGTCAGCACTGAAGTGTGCACTTATGATATATTTTTGCCTTTGAGTACTTCCTCCGTATACGTTTACTTTTCTACAAATCAATCTTTAAGCCTTTTCATAAGATTCATGACGTTTGGAGACACTTTTGCTCTTCTAATCAACAGACACTGACAGTCAGCGTCTCCTCCATGCTTCTAAGACGCACGCTTCCCTTTTCCATGGGTGGAACAGGAGGAGGCAGATTGTTTTCAACATTTAACTCTGTTAAATAAATGTATTTAACTTTGTTTTAAGGAAATGAAACAAAGTGGGGTGAAAACAAAAGCATGGCATGCATACGTTAAAGATATGGCACAGTACAATGATGAGGTGGAGGGATACATGTATTGTCTGCACGAGCTTCTGTTGTGATCACATTTTTAACACAAGGAGCTCTTGTCTGTGCCATAGCTGCAATGTGTGGGACCACTGGACATTCCATTTTCCGCAGGACAGAGGATAACTCACAGTGGGCTAAATACAGCAGTTTTGTGTCTGTGAGATCGTAAGGACGTAAAGGAAACTTTGCGCATGTGGCGGCTGCATAAAGATGAAAGCAGCCATAGGAAGATGCGAGAGAGACCAGCCTCTTGGTGCTGGCCAGCATGAGATGCATGGCACATACTTTAGTATAGGCTGCACTGATTCTGTCAGGCACTGCCCAGAGGAATAGTATGTTAAAAGTGATTTTTTTAAAAACTTACATCTCTAATTAAATGAAAGTACTATCAATGACCAAATTAAGAAAAGACGAACCTAAAATTATGCAACTGTGCCAAAAATGTACAATACATCTAGTCTATTTCAATCCAAATAAAAGGCTGAACAATTGCACTCAAGTAAGATAGCAGTCATTTTTGCATCAGGCATGATTGAACAGAGACACAGCTTGCCATGATTGAGAATTGTGTTGACTTACTCCAAAATCTCATTATATTCGATGCTCTCCTCCAGGTTCTGCAGGTTTGGGTTGGCGCTGCGGATGGCCCTCATGTAGGCCTTTAGCAGCTGAATGTCCCGCTTCTGTAAGACAACGCACACAGCCACTTTGGTATCCGTTTTAATGCTACAGCACACACAGCCATGTCTTTATGTATTAACGCTGTTTTGCTTTATTGTTTGTGCCTGTGGCATTATTACATGTGAAAAAGTAATAATGAGAAAACCATGAAAGTCTGTCACATTCACTTCAAGGCTCACATTAAAATTATGCCACATATTTGACTATAGAATACGCCATGTGAAGGTAAACAAAAACATCCCGAGCAAGAGCAAATGCCAGTGCCGGTTTATTTACCAAATAGTTTTGCATCACAAAGAAATTGTGCCTTACTTGTTCTCCCAGCTGGTGTTTATGTTCAGCCACCGTTTTCTCAAGCTCAGAAATTTTGGTCTGTTGTTGCTGCACGACGCTCCTCAAATGTTTGATGCAGTTGTGATTGGGTACTTCATCTTTGGGCATTTCGAGGCTGCAAATAATACATGAATTTTGAATATAAAATAAGCAGTGCTTGTTGATTTCATTGGTATATCAGATTACTACAGCTAATCTCTCATAGAAGTCATGCAAAACAAAATATTAAGATTGCTCTATAAGCACAAAGGTCTCACAAGGAATACTTGGATTAGGTGCATAGCACCCTCTGCTGACAATAGAGTTTGGTGTAGCAGCTTTGCACAGCTCAAGCAGAATGTTTAATTGTAGTGGAGGCCATGAAGCAATGAAATAATAGGAGGGAGTCCTATGAAGCTCTACGGACTTTAAATTAAGTGTTTACTTATCAGCAGAAGATGACAAAATGAACTGTTTAAGTGAATAAAGTAAACTACAGTGGAGAACCATGATTTTAAGTTCTGCACTCACCCACAGCCTTCTTCGCAGGTGACCGGCCGCTTGGGGTTGTGCTCACAGTCTTTGAGGTGGGACTGCAGCTGGTCGAGCCGGAGCGTGGCCGTGCACCCGAAGCTCGCGTTGTCGCAGTTGATCTGGAGCTTGGACAGCATGTTGCGCATTATTCGTGGCACAGGTCGGAGGTGAGCGAGCGTCACGACTGTGCGGTCCACGGGGCATATCTGCTGCTGTGCAAACCACTGTGTGATGCAGGCGTTACAGAAGGCATGTTCACAATGTGGAGCCTGTGACAACAAACATGAAATCAGTTGTTTTTATATTAGCAACAATTCCACTTAAATATTAAAGGTAATGGTGATTGTGACATGAGCGAGAGCCCAGGGAACATGTCACAATTAATTTTGTATTATCTTATTGCCCAGGCAAGGCAAGTTTAATCGTAAAGCACATTTCATACACAGGGCAATTCAAAGTGCTTCACAGACTCATACAATTACAAGAAGGCAGATAAAAAACAATAAATAAAACACAAATATGATCATTACATAATTACATTACACGCGAAGAGTGCCCAGTCCTATTACAGACAACTGCAAATATTTAGATACAATATCCTCTCCTGAGAACTTATCTCTATGTGGTCCTGCAGCTAGCTATAAAACTTGCTGACCCAGTTAATTGTCATGTGATTCTTTGTAAATGGTTTTCTCTCACACATCAATGCTACTGAACATGAACATTGATAAAAACAAATATGTATCAGCAGCTGTAATGTCAGTCAAGAAAATAGATATTTAGACAAAATGTTTAGCCTTTTAACAAAAATACTATGACCTATAGAAAGACTGATACATTAATGACTGACTGGAGAGCCAAGTTTCCCCTCACAGTAATCTTGACACTAACATTTGATATTGGAACAGTAGTAAAAACTCACCTGAACCGGTTCCTCGAGGACCCCACTACATATCGGGCAGAGCAGATCTTCATCCACCTCCCCTTGAAATCTGGTGATATCATACCCCATGGTACATTCCTGGCTCCCCCACCTCCTGACGACAAAAGAGAGCAAAACAACAAACCACAATGTTTACCGTTTAGATTTGCACACACATGTACACAGCATATGGATTTATCAACTTACCTCAGTGACAAATGTCTTGTAAAGCTTCCATTCAGTGACAGCAGGTCACATCAGGAGAGCCAAACCCATCCACCCGACTTAAGAAAGAATTCCTACAAAAACAGACAGACAGACAAAAACAGACAGACAAAAACAGAGTTTTAGCATTGCAGTTGTGTATATATATATATATATACCCGGTATTACTGTTCATTGCAGCACAACTTTAAAGGTCTGAAAAAGCAACAACTAGTTTACATGAATCTATATGGCCCAAAATGAAAACATTTTCTGAAATGCCTTTAAAGTCATGACAAAATATATCGCTAGTTTACCTTCGATGAAATGGATATGCACAACACAACTTGGCCAAAAAGTCACGCACTAATATTTTGTTGAACTGCACTTAGGGCCACAGTGATGTGTGCCTAAAAGCTGTTTCAGAAAGTTTCTGCTTGGTCACAAGATTTCTGTCCAGTGATAGATGTTTTGTTCTTTTAATCCAGATTGTGTATTGTTGACTGGAGAGCCACAGCTCAAATGAGATGTGGTGAAAATGAGGTTTCATGACACCAGGACCAGTCTTTTTCAGTGTGAGCCCTATGAATCCTGAAGTTGTAATTTGAAATATGCCTGTGCTATCAGGAAAGAAAAGATGCATTGATTAAATAACCTGTTCGTTCACCATTCAGATAGACAGATGGCCTCATTCTTTGGCCACGTAATGTTGCTGAACCTAAACCTGACCAACTACAGCAATCCCAGACCATACACATCCAAGTGGTGTGTTTTTTCTTTTGCCTGTTAGTGTGTGGGAGTGTGCGAACATATTTTCTCCAAAGGGAATTTCCTTTTATGATGCCAATAGTGGTGACTACTATGAAAACCCCAAACAACTCGCCCTTCCCTCTTTACGCAACTTTACTACCATAAATACAAATTCCAGTTATAATGACGCAACATCACACCCTGATCTAGATGCAAGTTACAGGTTGTTCTGAGTTCAAATGCCATGCAAGCCAGCTAGCCGCCTCATGCTAAATAATGTAGGACCATTTAGTGTAGGGCAGAGACAAACATTTACCCAAAAAGAAAAGCAACCTTTGCCGTGCGGTAGCACAGGTCCAACACTGTACACAAAACACATTTTCACAGTCTCTTCTCTTTTTGCGTGGCGGGGGTTTGGGATCGTGAGTCTTTACTTTGGCTCGCGCCTCAGAGTTAGCGCTGTTGCTGTGCCGTTGAGTTAGCATCGAAGCTAACCCCACAAAAACATAACCCGGGGCTTTAACGCCGAGTGCACAACGTTACCCATCAGCTGCGACTAAAACAGTAGGGACACGACTGAATACTTACAAGAACATCAGACGTGACAGTCCAGGGAGGTATTTTATGGCGTGGTTATCGTTTTTTTTTGCATGTACTTTAGCTGCGGTCGAAGCTACATCCTACTGACGCCTATGACACGAGACGTCTCGCCTTACGTCATGACGTTCTATCACGTGACAAAAAAAATTGACTTTGTAGTTTTTATATGTAATTAACTAATATAGCAACAGCTCTAAATATATCATGGTTGCTCTTGTTTTAATTACCATTAACTATTATTATTATTAACAAACAAACAAAAAAACGATTAATGTGCTTTATTTGTGATGATAAAGTATATAGTCCACTTTGTGACTGTTTGTTTCAAGAAGATATGACAGGCCCTAGGCTTGTACATATCAGTTGCTTATTGGTATACACCCAAAATGTAAATAATGTAGTTTAACTTGAATGCTTTCCACCTCTGGCCATTAGGCAGTTTCGGTCAAAATGATGGCTACCTCGAACCTGAGCCATTACCCTTCAGGGAAAACACTGCAGGCAAAACTCAATGTTCAGGTTTTGGGCCACCTTGGTCTCTTAACATATATACTTTCACCTACCTTGAACAAATATTACTCAATCTTCATAATAATATGTTTATTTATTGCACAGTGTCTTCATAGTTTTAAATGGGAAATTGTAGTTTAAGGGTCATTTTCTCAAAAGGCATTTTTCTCACATTGTGGCGACAACATCTGCACTTTTCAACCACTCCGGTCTTGTACATGACAAGATTTATTTCAAAGGGATTTTAAAAAAAATTAAGTCCTCGGCTGATTTGTTGAGTTTTGTTGAGAAGTAGTAAGTAGCACCACAGACAATGTGGGCGAAATCAGCAAGAAGTCACACGGACTTGAAAAGTTGTTTGAGGGCTGCATTTGGCCCTTGTGCCATTGCTTGGACACCGCGGATAAAATGCCACATATTGCCTAGATTTTCAGCAAAGAAATCTGAACAATGGATTGAGCCAAGTTTAAGTTTATGGGTTTGTTTTTTTAGATATATTCAATCTTTTTCAGAGGGGATTTGGATGTCTTGTTTTGTTTAGTGTGTGAAAGTGTAACCTTCAACCTGGATCAAAACCTGAAAATGTGGGGAAAAATAAAATATAATTGTAGTTAGCAATAAATAATGACAACAGAAACATTGAATATTTAGCAATAGCACTTTATTGAACACAAACAACCCTAAGCCACAATACTGAATGACAAGACCAATTGGCTGCAGCAAACATTTTATAAAATAGATCAGGTTTAATGTCACTAAGGTTTTTTTTTTTAGTTATTCTTTTAATGTCAGAAAGACAGATGCAGGTTTCTCCAAAAACAGTGAATGATCTTTTACATATTTAACAATTGTAACAAATCATCATTCACATGTTCACACAAAGAACAACAAGGCAAAGTGCTTTCAGGATTGCATTGTCGAAAAAAATAAAAAATAAAACAGAATAAAATAAAAATTGAACAGAGAAATGAATGGCTTGAGGTTTTTTTAGATAAGACAATGTGATCTGGAGTGGGCTGGTCCTGTCACTGACACAGCATTTCTCTCAGATTTATGAGACTATAGTGACACAACACAGATATAATTGGTAATTTAACTATTTATTTATTTTGTTGTCCCTTTTCTTACTGTTTGGTTAGACTCTACTCTGCTCATTCAACTCGGATTGTGTCCTTTTCTATTGGTGGTTTCTATTGTGAATGGATGCCACCAGCAATAGTGGAAGGTCGAATATTTCATGAGGTGGTACTTGATGTGAAAAGTTAAGGAACCACTGGAATATACAGAAGCTGGTGGAAATAATAAGGGGAAATAAAGGGGTCACAATAATAGTCGCATGTTAATGGGAAATACTGCGTCAAAAGCAAGTAGCCAGAAAACCTCAAACCATTCACTGTATCTTTCACCCCTTTAGTCCGACTGATTGGTTACACAGGACTGTATGAAGACGATGCTTAGGTAGCAGAATTTGGTTTAAAGTGGTTCGATGGGCGTCAAAGGCAAACAGACCCTCTGTAGAATTACAAATCCATCTCAAGACTTCCTACTTGACAAGTTGTTGAGTTAATCCAACTGCAGGGTGATTGATAGCTGACCCCAAGTGAAGCGGAAAAAACAAAACTTAAGAAAGGTAAGTTTTGTTTTAAAAGATAGTGACATTTTTGTGCACGAGAGAAAAGACTTAAAAAAAAAAAAAAAAAACCATAAAAAAGCCAATGCATGGTTTATGTGACCACACCGAATGTTAAAGGGGGGTAGACTATCATCAATCTGCATTAAAACATTGTCTGGCTTCACATTCCAGTGGTATTTGTGTCATATAAATGCTTCTCATAAATATTTTTTCCAATGTCTATAGATATACACGTACAACACGACCAAGCACACGCGAGTAACTAACCATTGCTTGTAATAAATCTGTAATTCCTGTACTGTACTTTGTCAAAAAGAAAAAAGAAAAAAAAAACTGGTGGACAAACGATACTCAAGGCTGCAAAACAAAGAGGTAGGAGAAATGCTACTGAAAACAGCAAGTGACGCCAACATGTTCGATCATTTTGATATTGAAAACACATCCGGGTTTAGCGCAGCATTCGAACCAGGCCAATAACCCACAGGTGCTAATGCCAGTCAGCGTGAGAGAAGCAGTGGGCTCCGAAAACTAACATTTCAAACTTTGGTGAAGGACTCAATAGACACAGATGCTGACGAGAGAAGTAGCACCTGCAGTTATTTGCAAAATTAAATGTATTTAACTCTTCAGCCAGTACAAAGGTGTCTAAACTAGTGACTGGTGATGTGTAAATTTGGCTAATGTTAACTTGTTGGTCCTGTCATCACAGGTCTGTAGACCGCGCTGCTGGTGATGGCATTGACTCCTTTACACACAGTAGAGTAGTATATTTGCAGACTTTAAAATGAGGTAATCAACGTTAGGCGAAATAGGGACCCTGTCATAGACATACACTTCATTCAACAGCGAAAAGGACTTCCTCAATCAATGGGACTGCACTGTGACCAGATCAGCTTTGGAATGTTGTGGACGAGTGGAGTCTGTAATAGTCGAGAAGGTGCAGTGAAAACATCTGATTGTAACTCATCACACGCCCTGATCCAGAGTCACTCATATAGGGCTCTCTGTCATCCCCAGATAAGCCACTCAAAGTAAAAAAAACAGGAGACCCATTTTCAACCGACAGGTAAAGAACCGGCAAAGATTTAAGGCTGCCTTTGGAGCAGATCCGAGTCTGCTTTCGTCCAGTTGAGAGAAGATTGTTAATAGCTTGGAAGTTTCAATGAAGAGGCAACATCTACAGTGAAGCTGACTAAACAAAAAAAATAAAAGGGACTAACACCACTAAATGTCACAGAACATGCAGAATACATCCTTTACTACAGTAGGCTATTTCTAATAGCACATTCAAAGGGGCTGCTAATGGGACAATTCTCTGATATGGCTCTGTTTAGAGTACTCCAGCTGTGGACTCGCCGGGAGAGAGAGAGTCGCTAAGGTGCTCCATCAGAAGATTGCTGCCTTATTTCATCTGCCAAAAATACTCCTCATTCATTGGGGTTCACTTTAAAAACACTGCAGCGTTAGACTTTTTTTTTTTCCTTCGATACATTTTCCCCAGACACAGATCCTCTGCTGGTGAACAAACGGCACTTTCAGGGGAATGTTTCTAAACCACAATCACAGAACAAACACATGGGCTATACAGCAGATATAAATCTCATGAGTCTCTTATCTGTACAGGCTATAGGCTACACTCTGAAAAGGGAGGGGTATCAGAACCCTTAATGCTTAAAAACAAATATAAGGCATTTCAAAATTCCTTTTATCCGCATATGTCACTGACAGCAGGTCTAAATATTTTTGAGAAAACATTTCATTCAAGGAGGAAGGATGCATACACATTTACACATGCAAATTAACATGTCTACAGACTAAAACCAGAGCTCAAAGAGATAGGTCTATGTTTAAACTACAATACCATCAAAGACCATCCAGAAGAAAGAAAATCCTACACTCACGTACTCATTATATAAGTTACTTGTGCACGGTCCTTTTACTGAGCAGGCAGCGTCTAAAGTTTGATATCACAGTTTTAAGAATGGAATAAAACGCACTACTTTCCAATGCCACCTCTGAAAACAAACAGCAGGACCAACAAAATCCTTCATTTGCTACAGATGTGACTTTTGGTAATAACAAAATAGGGCATAAAAATATAGATATTCAACTGAGGAAGCAATGAAACAAAAATGTTATTGCACTTTTATCTTTTGTCTGTTTCAAACGAGGTCAGCTCGACAAAATGATTCATGCCATATGTCGCAGTAAGACAACAAATGTTACGTCACTCCTATAATATGATCACACTGTTATTAACACTGCACACAACTAGTACTGCAAACCTAGTCAGTCTACCCTAAGGTCAACATAAAATATCCACAATCAAATCGCAACACAGTCACAACAAACAAGTTTGTAAATCACTTGATCCAAAATGCACGTACCGCAGCTGACAACTGTCGTAAGTTACTAATTACTGATGAAATAAAGCAACAAGAACAATCAGAGGAAACTCTAGACAACGGTCTTTCTACAGTTCATGTCTAACTGACAATCATCTCGATTGTTTGGACTTCAGGAGTCGGGTTTCGTGTCTAAATTTGGTGTAGACTCCTTTTGCCACTGGTGTCAGAAAAGCCAACTGAGCCTCAGGTGCCTTCTTTGGATTTGTGCTTTCATTGATGTACATCAATGCAATGTTCATGTGCCCTAATATTGCATCGCGATGTGCAATTCCTCCTGCCACCTTAAGGGTGCGCTCTATAAGACATATTACCTAGAACTATTGTTGATGACGCAGGGTTGAAATAGTCACTCTGTTGTGTGAATATGCACCTGTCCACTGTAGCCTTCGTGCACTGTGTCTTTTCCCATTGTAAGGCTTGTGGGAAATACAAATGGAAGACCGTACCTTTCGGTAGTAACGTATAAAGGCACCATGCCACCGCTGTGCTTGAAATGACACAGATCCTACGGGAGGGGGCACTGTAGCCAGTGTTTAGGCAGGGAAGGAGTCAACTAGCATTAGTCATACAGTAAAGGTGTATTGTCTGAAAATGCAGAGGTAAAGTTTATTAGCTACCTTCGTTCCCCAGTAAGCTTCAGCCAGCGACCTGCACCAAACTATGTTCTGATGAGAGAGAAAACACTAAAGTGGGGTATTCATGCTGTCTCCACCGAAAAAAGGAGCTTATGTTTATGTAAGACATGCCTATGTAGAAATCACTCAACACTAAAGAAACTTGTCTGAATGATTGGCAAAAGCGAAAGGAGAATTACAAGGATCATGTCAGCTTTGACTGGTGAGGTATAACTGCAGGTCCAATAAAATTACAAGATGCAGAATCTGCTCCTCTCAAAGGTACAAAAATGAAGACACTACGCACAGAAACGTGTCAGTTTCAGGCTGGTTTAAGCTGAGTTACACTAAACTACATGAATCACACTATATTACTTTGTTAACAGCTGTACAAGGATTTCAATTATTTTCCCTCAGACATTATTTTTTTTAAATTTCATCCACCACCTCCTCAGCGTCCGTCAGATCGAGAGCGACACTGGCTTTGATTGTTTCCAAGTGGATTCATTCATTCACAGTGGCTAATATGGCGATATCCCAACGTCAAAACAATCTCTGCACCTTGGCAACCTTGAGCTATGTGCTACCCCAATTCATTTGTGTGCTTTTTTTTTTTCTTCCTTTTTTGACACCGCGCGGTATCTATTAAGACCAAAATTAGCAGAGATCTTGCGCTAATCCGAGCGAGGAGCATAACTCGACGGGAGATGCATCTGATCAGGTGCTGCCAGGTTTATTTTTCTTGTTAGCTTTTAAGGCAAAAGGCTCAACAGTGGATCAGAGTTTTTAAATTGGATTTTTGTTAATGTTACTTCAAGTAAGAAACACGACATCTTTTTTGAGGCGAACTAATTTGTACAACTGTATGCAATTAATAGACATCAATATTTTCTTATTGTTTACACATTTCAAGCCGCACAACTTATGAATTGCTTCATAATTAAATATCAATGGGAAAACAATATTTAGGGATTCCCAGTTATAAAAAGTTATTACACAATGATAAATGTTAAGAGAAAGCTTGCATTTTTAAGTACTAAAATTCATGCGATCGTAGCGTTCAGCATAAATGGCCAAGGACACAATGTAACTGTAACTGTAAATGTGAATTAAATGAGTGGATATGGGTCATGACTAAAGGCAAATAAAGGTTTCTATGGCACTACTTAGGTGTAGCTTAGGTGCAGGCTATTTACGAGTGCGTGTGTCGAAATTGAACGTGATAAGTCCTTTCTGTCTCTTGCTGTTGCTGTGATGTAAGGCAATCTCAATGGAATGGATAAATAGAAAAGTCGTTTGAACTGTGTGGTAACTAAATGTATGTATATAGAGAGTAATGTACACAAGAGCAAGCCCAGACACCGACAGTAATGCCAAACACATTATCCAGAGCCTCTACGCAGGAAGACTACAGGTACTACACACGCGGAGTCGATAGTAAAGAATACAGTTTTACATGCTACCAATAGAATCATATTCATCTATGCAAGACAAAATGAAGAGCCATCGTTTTAGAGGCAGCTCTAAACATTCATTTCAGTCACAAAGTTCATGGCTCAGATTTGATGGTCGGACTGTAAACGGCGTGAACAAATGCATAAACCCATTCTGCTCGACTCGTTTTGGCAAAAAAGGCCTTTTCTGTGACCAAAGATTAGAACGTCTAACCCGCATTTAAATCTTCCATTGGCATTTAGGTTAAAATTGACTGAATTGGCCTGAACAGATGGCAGTGCAATATTTGTGCTGCACATTATTACACACACACACACACTCTATTGCTACAATTGGACCTTTCATTGCTTTTCATTTTGGACTCCATATAATATAAGCTTTACAAGTTCTGCTCCATCGGCAAAACCAACTTCATGCACAATCACTCAGATATCACACAAATAAAAGCAGGTATAAGAAGAATACTGTGAGCTATAGCTGCGAGGGATGGCTCCGTGAACTGTTAAAGACATCACTGTGTTACCGCTCAGAGCAGTGGAATATCGGGAGCCCAGAGGTGTCTGGTCACTGACTGTAGTGACCGGTAGTGACCGGAGGCGCTGTTTCAGCCGCCTCTCTCGGTCGGGCCTCTGCCTAGAACTGAAGCCAGTGGGCAGTGGACACTGTCCTCAGGTGCTCAGAGAACCGTTTAGTTGAAATCATGTTATTTGTGTACTGCTGTTTTTCCACAGCTTCATACACATGTTGTATTAGCAGCAACACATATGCATGTAAACACAAGTACATACATTACTCTGCTCTAGTTGCACAATTAGAACCTGAATGCACTAAAGTGCGTGCTTTACTAATTAAGTGCTGTGGGATCAAAAATCAAAGATCTTCACAAAAACTATCGGCTGCATTTTGATTGGATTCACAAATTCTGTCCACTGCTTTAGCACAGATCCTGAGATTACAAACAACTGTTCCTAATCCTAATATTTATGATCATATTAATGTTCTCGAACACTACAAGAAAGTCATGAAGAGAATAAAGGCTGTGGGTTTCACTTCAGTCAAAGTGAACTGCCGTCAAAAGGACTACACACTACTGTCAACTTCAGGGAAAAGTTACTAAAAATCAGACATTTTATGGGAATCTCACTACAAAGCCTAGTCTAGGTCCTCAACTCTCATCCAGTCAGTGAATGTGTGCAACTGTGCCACTTCATACTCTTTGATATGAAGCACTCATGCCAATGAAAACATTTTTGACTGAAGCCATTTTACCACCAGGCAGCATAGATACAACATCTAAGTCACAAACAGCTCTAGTGGTCCGTTACAATCATTTTGAGTAAAAACCAATAATGAATATCAAACATATGAACACAGATTTGGAATTCTGCTTTTCCTGATATACGTGTACAATTAAGCAAAATTCCCCTCTACTTTAACTCTTATTAGCCCCATTTGTTTTATTGAGTGTTTGAACACCCTGCTCAAAGTCAATGCCAGGTTACGCTCGGTGTTACAAACCAGGCATTTGTTTCTCAATAACACACTACGGTGCAAGTGTGGTTCAATGTGCTGCCAATTAAATGAGTGAAACGATAAGCCATGTTAGACCTTGTCCTATGAAACGACACATGAAATGACGTGTTACAGAAGGCATGGGTCAAAAGGCATTTCATGAGACGCCGTAAAGGCAATCCAGTGCATTTGAGTTGACACTGACAGTAAAATGCCCAGCACACACAGAGCCATTCGTTTAGTCTTTAGGTTAGTTTTCATGGAACAATAAAAAGAGGAAAATATATATAATTAAACAAAATTAAACACATTCCAGGGAAACAAAAGCCCTTGTGACAGTGATTGTCTATTCAATAACATTAACAAAAAAGGCAAAAAAAAAATAAAACAAAAATAAACAAGAAATATTGCTTGAAAACTGACCAATATAAATATCAAATAATACTTAACTTTTCAAATGGATCGCAGACAACTACAGAGAGAAGTCGCGAGATTTGATTTTTAAGACTAGTTCACCAGCTTTAAAAAATACTCCTTTTGGAAGAGTTGTAAAAATAAACATGAGGCTGATGACTGGTTTTGGCTTTGGAAACCAGAACGAAACGTGCCTATATTTCTAATCCGATTAACTCTTTAAACATTTAGGCAGTTAAATTTTCATTATTCTTTTTTTTTTTCTTTTTTTCCAAAACACTGTTGAGAGATGGGAAAATTGAAATGGCTTGTTCATTTATGTGCTCAGAGAGATATATGACGCTTTGATGAGGTGTTGTTGGCAGATATTACTAGTAAAGCCTTCATCTACGATTAAACAAGGCCTCAGTCAGTCACTATCCTACAGCGGTTCCCCAGTCGTAAAGAGAGAACCTTAGGCCTATGGACCCTGGTGAAGATGAAGCAGCTGCTAAACGAGTTGACGAGGTATATCAAGATCTATTGTCTCTCTATACAGTACAGTTCATCTCAAATAAATAAATTTATAGCCATAGTAGTGTTGATCAACTTTGGTCATAACTTATATGCTTAGAAACATTCTAGCTTAGCAAACACTTATTTAGCATCTCTTAAAACAACGAGTCAGCATCATGTTCAGGTAGATGTAACGATGCTGACCCCGGCATGACCGCCCTTCGAGGAGGAGGAGTCATGCGTCATGTTCAGCAGCATCACCAAATTATATTAAATGCCAAAGAATTTGAGGCCGTGCATTCTTAGCACACTATGGGACTAACTTTGTGACCCTTTTCCAAATTCAGATTGTACCGTCTGTAGTACACATTGCACTCAAAATTTTCCCTTGTGTGGTTCCTTCATAAAAATCTGGTCTAATGGATGCATACGTAAATAAAAAAGCTAAAAAGGTGAAATTATTGTTAGGTCTTTGATCATTCTTTAGGGATGATTGTTAGCTCTACAAGGCCACTGCAGCTGATCATGACGGTCTCTGCTCTTAAAGCTACATGCACTCGGTTATTTCAGTTATTTCATCAGTGTTTTAAAGGGTTACATGGTTTAGAAAAGGCCAGATTAAGTGTTTTTAGTTGCCAGCCTTCAGTGGAGTGACCTTGTAGAGCGACTTGCCTCCACGTAATAAGCACTACTAAAGAGATGGAGGAATGGACTCTAATTGCATATTAGGTTTGACTGCACCTCAAGAGAAGACCGAACATTCACACGCACATGACACACGGGCACATACATACACACAACGGGACAGTGGGCCACGTTAAAGGGAGGCGCCCTCTGGTGGCGATGGTGGAGATAGCAGCCGGCTGAGCTCACTCGGACAGGCAGCCGTCCAGCACCGCCGCGCCGTGCCGCTCTTTGACGTAGCCGTTGTGGAGGCCGTTGCTGGGCAGCGGGGTGCAGGCAGCAGTGATGCCGCAGTGCTTCAGGAGGTTGAGACCCGGGGAGGGCGAGACCGAGGGGGAGGAGCAGGAGCAGGAGGAGGGAGGGTCCCGCGGCGGGAAAGGCTTCATGGTAGAGAGGATCAGAGCCAGGCAGTCGGCCACGTCTTTGTTAGGAGCACAGGCCAGGGCTGGGGTGTGACCTGGCAATGGAGAAAGCAAACGTTACGTCATGGTGCACCTGGGCCCGCCGTCACAAAGCACGTCACGGTACAACTCCATACATGTTTAAAGCGCTCCATCAAGATTTGACTGTTGGAAGTCCTGCATGAATAGTTGGCTGCTGCCCCAAATCGTTGCCAGCTTTTACAATAAAATCCTCTTACTGCCTTGTAAGAAATTGCTTTAATGAATCAGAGCCCAGGCAGTGAGCGAGCAGTAGAAATATTAGCGTTTTTACCTTCCTCGTCCAGGGCCAGCACAGTGGCTCCTCTGCTCAGCAGCGCCTGGACTACAGTGGACAGACCATTGCGGGCTGCGAGATGGAGAGGCCTGAGGAGAGAAGGGCAAGTCATACAAAACATCACAATGACAACAAGAATGTTTAAAGTTCTCACATTTGCAGAGCACTGTTGGTGGCATTTATTAGAGTGGGATTGTGGATCTCCCCCAGAATAACCAAGGCACACATCTCATGAGCCTGTGGGCAGCAGACAGGAGTTCAGAACACATCAGCATCAATAAACATGTTGGCGTATGAGCTCAGCAGGACAGACTGTATCGAGAGCATGTACCTTGCTGCAGGCCAAGTGCAGGGCAGTGTTCCTGTTCTCATCCAGCAAAGTCAGATCAGCCTTGGCCCGATGAAGGAGGATGGCTGCACAAAACAAATCAAACACGTTCTGGAAATGTTTCCATAGACACGGCAACATACAGAGCTGAATATGATCAGTTTCACTCTGATCGTTCCCTCTCGTTCACACTCACCCACTGAGCCGCTGTGGCCCCTGTCGGCAGCGACCATCAGAGCTGACCGTCCGGTTTCGTCCACGGCGTTCACCTCGGCTCCATGACGCAGCATGAGCTGAAGTCCTGCCACGTCCTCCGCAAATGCAGCGGCGTGCAACGGGATCCTACCGGCAACAAGGCAGAGGTTAAACAACATGAATTATGTTATATTTTCAGTTTCTGATCCTGGTCAAGGCGGTTATAGCGAGGTATGACTTATTTTGTGATTGGAGTATGTGGTGAAGTGGTGACTGAGTGCAAAAAGTTAACCAACTGCACCAACATGCAACTAAATACTAACTAAATACTGCTTTTGGTACCAACCTTCCTTTGGCATCTCGAGTGTTTATCATTTGGACTCCAGCAGAT
>JAADKR020000019.1:13665689-13677043 GCA_011763505.2 Lythrypnus dalli
ACTCAACCAACCCTGTCCAGTTGAAGATTCAAGTTTTTTCTACTATGACCACTACCTGGACGACTGAGAGTCTACACTTACTTGATCAATGTAAAAACCACTCTTAAAATTCCAAGTTATACGTGGTAAGAGTGAACTCGATAGTACTTTTCTATCGTCTCCACAGTATGATTTAATGTAAAAGGTTCAACACACAATATAACTACCGGTACTAGGGATATAATGATTCACTTTAGTCACGATTCAATATGTATTTTGATATGGACATCTTGATTTTGATTCAATTGAATAGATTTAATGTTACAAGAAGTTCTATTTTGTTTTACAAATAAAATGTCCCAAAACAGAATTACACTGCTGTATCAAATACATTCTAGTGCTACATTCAGCCCCTTAGTTCCAGTGAAAGGAACTCTGAATGCTTCAGCATGCAAAGACATTTAGGACAATTCTATGCTCCCAATTTTGTGGGACAGTTTGGAGCTGTACCTTTCCTCTTCCAACATGACTGTGAACCAGTGACAAAGCAAGGTCCACAAAGACATGGATGAGTTTGGTGTGGATGAACTTGACTGGTCTGCACAGAGTCCTGACCTCAACCCGATAGAACACCTTTGGGATGAATTAGAGCGGAGACTGAGAGCCAGACCAGTCCAACATCAGTGTGCGACCTCACAAATGTGCTTCTGGAAGAATGGACCTAAATTCCCATAAAAACACTCCTAAACCTTGTGGACAGCCTTCCCAAAAGAGTTGGAGCTGTTCTAGCTGCAAAGCATGGACCAACATCATATTGAACCCTATGGAATAAGAATGGTATGTCACTTAAGCTCATATGTGAGTCAAGGCTGGTGAGCCTATTCTTTTGGCAATATAGTGTACATACCTTTTTTTTTTTACTTTGCCATTTATTTTTATGCTACTCTTTAAAAAAATATGAGACCATAAAAGGTCTAATTTTGTTCTATTTAACTTTTTGTTTGCACTTTCAGTTGCATTATCCATGGACAAAGAGTCTTACATCAGAAAAATTCTCCAAGGTGTATTTTTGTCACACGACTCATAAAAACCATAAACCAGGTCAAAACCACAAACTGAACCACAAGGCTGTATAAAGTCCAGGCCTGCTCAGAACCGCTTCAGTGAGATTTGCAAAAGGACAATGTTTGGAAGGATGAGTAATCTTCCTCAGAAACAGCAGCGCTTCACGGAGGAACAGAGAAAGTTTGTGGCGACTTACTTGAAACGGCAGGAGGCCACGGGGCACTTCCATCATCCTCTCCACTGGGCAGATCTGTGGAGCACACAAGAGGAGGCTGGTCAGGATGTGGTCAGTGACGCTTCAGGGCAGTGACAAACACCACGCTTACCTAACCCTGTCCAGAAAGCACTGAGGAACACAGGGAATGGAATTTATAACGTTTTAAAAAAGGAAAATGTCTGTATGGCAGACTTAAAAAATAAAACATTTTCACAGAAACAGAAAATTTGAGAAGATATATTCTAAAAAGTAAAAATGAGAAGGATTTTTATGGACTGCACAACACAGTATATATTGGAAAAATATTATTATTGCCAGTGATGGTCAAATTTGACAAAAGGTTTTGATATTGGAACCATTATTCCAATAAAAGTAAGTTGCTAGGCCGAATTTTTACTTAAATTAAAATACTGAAGTATTTGCTGTAGAAAATACTTAAGCATTTAGAGTAGAAAGCACAAATCAATTGAAGTAAATGTAAAGAAAAACAAAACACTGCAATTGCCCCCAAAGTCACCAAAACAACGGGGACATGTCCTCAGTGCCACGTGCTGTACTGGAGTGTGCATTTTAAGGCTTTTAAAATAAACAAAGCACCTGGTCAAATGTAGTCTTAGAAATGTAGTGGAGTAGAAAATATTATGTTTCCTTTTTGTGTAGTGCAGGAGAAGTAGACTATAGTTCTCAACAAAAAACACTACTCAAGTAAAGTACAAATCCTCAAAAACTCTAAAGTACAGTACTTAAGTAAATTTACTTTGTTTCTGACTACGATATTACCACTACTAACCATGTCACAAGAAGTAACAATAGGTTACTTCTTGGTCTTCTATCTGTGTTTAGTAAAATATTTTGTCATATTATGAAGCCATACTGTGAATCAAATGGAACTTTGTTTTCGCTGTTGTCAAAAGGGAAAATATTAAAATCATTGTGTTTTTTTTATTATAGAGCAAAGTATAATGCCATAAGTGATTTAGAATGCACTTAAAAAATGACCCAAAAATATATACATAATAAGTCCAGGTTGACAATTAAACTAAATTTAGTATAAATAAGTGATAAGGCACAGACTGCATAATATGATATGTATCTAGCAGCAGAAATAACAGAGCAGGCCTTTGCTGGCATTATTATACAATGAGTCTATTGTTTGTTGATCAGGACGCTTCAGGAGCAAGAGCTTGTGATATAAACATGAACTGAAAACCTCTTCATGAAAATTCAACTAGATACCACTGTTTATGGAGAATCTTTGTCTTTTTGCATCTGGACCTATTTTATCACTAAATCCTGGAGCATATTGAATGAATAATTATTCTGCAAAAAAGTGACGAAAGAAATCAGTTTTCAAGCTGTTTCACGTCCATTTAGCGTCCACATCATATTAAAGGGGACATGGGAGGCTAAAAACAATTCATGTTCCAGCCATGATGCGACAAAATCCAGTTTCAGTAGTAGAAAGTAAACAGGTTTTATAAAAATATATATATATATATTAATTTTTTTACTCACAGGTGAAAAAAACCTTGATATTAGTGTATAGTTGACCTTTTAGTAGCCCAGGGGCTATAGGTGGTTAGTATGGCACATTTACTTTCCACAATGGTCTCTATGATTTGATTTCTCAGGTTTCTGGTTAATTTTCCAATGGAGAGAGTACGTCACCAAAGAAGATAATTGACCCTGGAGCATGATAAAGGCCACCGTGATGGAAAACAAAGATGCTATGATAACCACCCATAGTCGCTGGATCATTAAGAGATCAAAAAAGCACTAATATCAAGGTTGTTTTTTTTTCGCCTTAAAAAGTTTCATAGTATGCCTTTAGGTGCACATCACGATACAAAATGTAAGGTAAGACACTCAGGGATTTTGTTTTATTATTTAAAGCCATCAATTTGAAAAGTTTGCTAGAAAACACTGAAATAAATTAGGGTTGCAAACTCGGGGACAAAGGTGACAGTCTAAGGACGTGTTTGAATACGACTGAGCATAAAGAATATATCAGTCCACACTTTGAAGTAGCGGTGTAACCGTTTAGCAATCTCAGTTCGGTTTGGTTTACAGTGCAGGGCTCACGGTTCTGTACATCACAGTGCAGAAGTATTTTTTTAATACTTGAATATTGAATATTCCCAATTAGACAAAAAACATACAAGCGTTTTATTCAGTTATTTATTTGTGTATTAAATATTTGCTTTAATTTATAATTTATGTTCAAATAGCCCAATGTGTATATTTTTGTATGTGATTTTAAACAATAAAATTGGTTATGCTTTCCAATTTTTCAAAGATACTTTATCATCAAATATATGCCTGGGCTCACAATAATAAAAAAAAATCCTCATGTCCTACAGTAAAACAGGAGCATGGCACTGTCATGTGCAGGCCCTGCTCTTGTGAAGTCTTTATTGGTGTTGGACCTTTGACACTGGCTCTGCACTGGATCTGTCACTGACGCTGCTCGTCTTCAGGAGAACCACAGACAAGTGACATATATATATATATATATATTGTATACATACATACAATATATACACACAGTGGATTGTGTTCACTCAGCTCTAACTCCAAACTCACCTCCCGATGCTTCATCTGCCGCAAAGTCTTCATCGTCGTCCAGTAAACTCTGTGAAGCCTGCACTCTTTTCTCCGCCTCCAGATCCTCCGGCAGTGGGACCTCCCCCCAGACCTTCGAGGCACGGGACACCTACAACAGACAAGACACACAAGTTTGCAAAGCTGAAGGAAAGCCTGGCATTGTAATGTTTACTTCAAACATCTCTTGAAAGCCATCTAAAAATGGGTGGACGCTTATCTATTGTTAGCAAACTATTATGTATGAAATAGCTTGACAAGAAAACATACCCAGCTTTTCTTAGTGTAACTTTTCAGGTCTGAGCCGACAACAATGACCTACTTATGGCATGAACTCACAAGTTGGCAGGCAGTGAGTCAGAGTCCACAGCAAAGCTGCCATACTTAATACTTTCAGACAACTTTTCCATTGCCAGGTCACCTTTTATAACTTAAGGAAAGACACTGTAAGTAAAAAAAAAATGTTTTTGATATCAGTTTGAAACCTTTGCTGAAGATTATGGATATAGTAAATGTTTATTGAAAAGAAAAATACATTGCTGTTTTTCTGTCATTTCATGTTTTCATATTAAATGTTGTACATAAAAATGTCCAATATCACCTACATTTTCAGCAACAAAATATAAATGATTGATTAAGCCAGGTTTAGTTTTTTCAGAAGAGATTTCAGATCTTGGTTAGTTTATCTTAGTGAAATAGTTTTTTTGTGTGAGCTATTGAGTTATTAGTTATTTTTGGGGTTTAAAATGTAATAAATCAAGCTTCAAACTATTTGTTATGCTCAAGACTGGAACTTTTGGAGTCTGCACTCTACTATCTGCGCCACTGTTTATGTGATACTAAAGTGGAGATATTGTTGTGAGATAATATTGATAAATGTTTAATCAAAACTTAAAGGCTCATTTTGAGCAAATAAGCCTTTAAAGGTACACTATAGAACTTCTTAGGGGGAAGAAAACCCTTGATATTAGTGTTTATTTGATCTTTTAGTGAACCAGCGACTATGGGTGGTTATCATAGGGCCTTTAATTTCCATCACGGTGGCCTTTAGGATGCTCCAGGATCTTCTCTAGTGATGTACCCTCTCCAAAGTAACCAGAAACTTTAGAAATCAAATCATAGAGAAGGATGGAAACTAAATTTGGCAAACTAACCACACATAGCCCCTAGGTCACTAAAAGGTCAAATACGCACTAATATCAAAGTTTTTGTTTTTCGCTTAAAGGTTCCATAATATGTCAACATGTCATTATTCTTTGAATGGATAAGCATCAGCATTGTAAAGGGTGAGTTTGTCCTTCTCCACATTAAAAAAGGACAAACTCAAAATAAGAAGTTAAGGGAGAAAACTCTCAACATTGGCCAAAAATCTTTCTTTTTTTACCTGCCGTGTTTCACCTTAATGTGGACATTATGCATAAAAAGCCTGAAAACATTATTTTGGCTTTCTATTGATAGTTATAAATAACGTCTAAAGAAATCACTGAATTAAGCATTTGCCTGGAGCTCCCTCTGCAGAGATAATGGGAATGGGAAAGTTTTCACTTTCAGTTAACTACATGCTTGTAAATGATGCAGCACGGTGTGTGGAGATGAGTTATGAGGGCCGCTTTTGTGATCCCTCTATGACACAAAAAATCCAGGAAAAAAACCCTTCATAATCCTTTAGCAATGGAAAAAGAGACGACCAAAGTGAACAGCTTGACTCAAAACTGCAAATGAGGCAAAAGACTACTCCATGTCTTTTATTACCAAAAAAAACCCATTATGACGTGGTTAACAGCTCAAAAAAGGACATTTAGCACAGGTCTCATGAATAATGTATGAGCAATGTGGTACTTTTCAGCATGAGCAGAGTACAAAATATGTAGAAATTATAAATATGCAGCCTGGCAATTTCGAACATGACACTCTCCAAAACAGATGCTTTACATTGAAGATAATTGAAGAGCTTGCTACGAGATGTTATGTGAGTTCAAACAAGGTCTCTGTTCAGAAAGAGACATCACCAAGCATTTACTTTGAGTAAATAAATGCGTTTTTATGAATAAATAGGTAGATAGATACTTTTATTGGTCATCTTTCTAAACCTTATTACGGCAAGTGCTGACAACAATGATCCAGCACGTACAGGCTGACAGGAAAAGAAGATCATGAAATGTGTATAGACATTCTCTCGACTGAAGCCTCGGGGCAGAAACATCTGAAATACCTCGACTCCTGCTTCACCTCCGACCATCAGGGAGCAGTGGATCATGGAAACATTATGTCACAAAGAGAAGCCGTAAAAACAGCCCAAATGGAACACCTCAGAGAAAAGGCCGTTAAATACCGCACTGTGATCTCTGTCGTTTAATGTGTTACTGAATGGAATCGTGGAGGAGGGGCTTGTAGAGAGAAAAGAAGGACTCTAAAAGTGATATGTGCCTCTGCCCCGGGTGACAGCAAGGTTCACTTTCAAGTGTACACAGGCCAATAAGATGTGTGCGTGTTTTCGTGGTTGCAATTTCAATATGGAGCAAAAGAAAGCAAAAGTTGAGATTCCAAAAGTTGAAAACAAAACATTAATTTGATACTTAGAAAAAAAATCAGTAAGTGTCTTAATTTAGTCTTACACTGTGGAATTCTCTTGTCCTGCCACAATTCTATACAACTTCTAATTCAGTATTGACATCCAACCTTTACTTCAAGTGTCCCTAATTGTAATAAAACTGGTTAATATCTGCAGTGGTTGTGGTTTGCCAACAGGATAACTAAACAAAACTGAAATTCAGTTTGGATTGATTGTTCAATTTGAAGATGCTAGAATGATAAAGTGCAGTTACATTAAAGTGCAGTTAAATGAAAGCTCGTTTCATGAAGCTGCACGTGGTACTACTGCTGTTCACACTTAGCAGTAGTACATGTGGTACTGCTGCTGTGGCCGAGTGTGAACCACAGAACGCAAAAATACTAATTAAAGGGCGGGTAAATATAGTCTGAACATGTGCTAGCTTTAAACACCAAGAGGACGCAGCGTTACCGAACATGTGTGTGGGGGCTTTCTGCTACAAGGAAGGCTGATTTTAATTCAATGAAGCAGACACTGAACTGACAAACATCTCACACCAAGAGATTCTCTTCAGTTTTCGATAAGAGGTTGAAGATGGAGTTATCAGGACTGTTCTATACCAGACTATCACAGGCAGATTGCAGGAATGTCTAATTCCTCCTGTGATATCTCCGGAGGCCTCTGCGGGCCACTCTCAGTGAAGAGCCTGAAGCAGCAGCCAGTCGCCTCGTATCTGATCATCTTGATAAAGTCTATTGTCTGGGGCCAAAGCAACCACAAAGAAGGTCTAATCTCTCTCTCACCCTCAGTCTGCAGACCAGCCGACCCAGAGGTCCAGATAGCTCCTGGCAGGGTGCCACCCTGGCATTTGGTTTGGCATGGCCTGCCAGTTCCTATAACCACCAACACTGTTGTGGTACTTTTCCCATTTAAGTGGCTCGAGCTAATAAATAACTTCATCTATCCCCTCAAATCCTCTCTCCACTCACTGAACACCCTTACAACAACAATCCCGGGACATTTTCAAAAGGAAAGCGCTGACTAAACAAATTCTTTTCAGCTGCTCCGACCAGCCAACCATTAGAGTGATCATCTCTGCTTCCCACTGCCTTGGGACAGAGCATCCTCCTGGCCAGTCTGCTGCTCCTGGGGCTGGGCTCACTCATTCTATCACTTCCAGTTCATCAGCAGACTGGAAACTGCCGTGATGGCCCTCAGATGCTAACATGCATGTATGAACAATTTCACAAACCGGTCACAAACAGATGCTGACACGTGACGTTTATTCAGGAGTAAGACCATTTTGATTACTAGGCAGCCTATTGGGTATACAGTATGTATTGCGTATTTATGTATTTTTTTTATTTACATGTTTGCTCTGTTCTAATTTGTGCTTTTAAGAAAGGTTTGACGCTGATTTCTTCTATGACCACACCAATTCATCCGATCGGTGCAGCCTCTTGAAAGTATTTTACAGAGCAACATTCTCAATTGCTACTGCATTCTAGTAGTTTGTGACCTTTACTCAGTCTTGTAGTCAAGGCATGTCGGCATGTTTAAAGTTATCTCTCTCAAGATAAAGGACCTGACTCGATAATTCCTGCCACTCTGCCCAGCGCCCAGGAAAGCTCGCCTTGCTTTCGCTATCGAACCAACTTTCTGCAATATTCATGTCACATATGGCGACCAGGTACACCCTTGAAGGAGTGTACACATAAATATTGCAGACACATTGAACACAGACACATGAATTGAAGCCAGAGGAATTCCACTGTTTACTTAAGAATTACCCGGCCCGTACAACGTGCGCTGTTTGGCTGACAAGAACGGACATGAAGGGCCAGAAAAGTGACAGAGAAACCCATGGTCTATGCACAGTTTTGGCCCGTTTTGTTTGCTAAGTGCACAGGAAATTGCATTTTTGTTCACGAGCAGATAAGGAGGAAGGCCGGGCATGTGGATGTCTCAGCAGCTGTTTTGTCTTGTAGCTGGAGGCCTGCTGTCATCTCCAAACGCTGGCTCACGGTGGACTTTTCACAGCCACACGCCAACGGAATCTCTGCTTATGAGGCTTTTTCCCCTATCTGTGGCACATCTTGTAACAGACTGAACAATATTCTTTCAGTTTCTATATGAACCATTGCAGTGAGTCTAAAAGCTCACAGACAAACACACGCTATTACAATATATTGAATGTCTTTCACTGATTTTACATGAAAGGAAGCCAGCTCTATATAATGTGGAGCCTGAGGCAAGACTGGGCTTTGGCACCCCCTCTACTATATGGCAAATACGGAATTAAGCAGGTGCATGCTGTCGTTTTGTCCTTAGGCAAGACACTTTACCCTCCGTGTGTGCGTACACTGGTGTATGAATGAGAGTATGAATGGAAACCCCTTGGAATGGAATGGAATGGAATGGAATGGAAGCGAACAACAAGGCCAGCCATCACCTGGATCGGCAGCACCAGGACCCGTCCTCTTGTGGGTTGCGAGAGGAGCCATGAGGGGCTGGTGCATTGCGTAAAGGGCAGCTTGAACTGCTGCCCCCGTGAGGATGGATGGATAATCTAGCTCCCTCCCGTTTCTTATCCACCAGAAAATGGGTTTGTTTCGTGTGTAATCGGGCAAGTATGATATTGAAAATTAAAAAGTTGAGGAACTACTGGTAACAGAAAATTGAAAACAGGTAACAAAACATATTTTGACCCTGTGAGGTATGCACAGTGGCATCAAGCCTCCGCCGTTCTCTAGAGTATGTCAATCAAAAAAAAATTGAAGCCACTTCAAAACATTTGTAAAATTGTGATAACACATGATGTTGTTTGCATCATATGATTTAAATTAAAATTTAAATGAAGTAAGAAGTTTAGCGGCATTTTATACTAAAATATTCTCCAATTTTTAAATGAATGACAACTATTTCCACCACAGACAGGAACAGCTGCAAAATACTGCATTACCTCATTGGACTTCTCCATATTTGTCAGGAAAAAGCACAATTAGAGTATTTTGTCCATCAGCCCCAGTATCTGTCCCTCTCTCAGTGTCCATGACTTTGATGCACACATGTTCCTGCTATCACACCCCCGGCTGCTTCTCTGTGACGGCCAAAGTCTGTCCAAACAGCGTGAGAAGAATTCTTGCAGGGACTCCAATCGCCCACTCAGCTAATAAACGCAGTGATGCAGCTGCAGGACAATCTGTGAAAAATGTCCTCCTCCGTCCCAAACATCGGAAGCGCTCACCACAGAGGGACAAATATTCTCCAAAGTGACATTATTTCCAGATACAGATGATAAATGATTCCCAATGCACCAAATACGGAACTACTGACTAACTACTTTTTCCATATTGTATATGTGGGAATATATAAAGCTGGATGTCACACAGTAATAGTTTAGAAAAAAAAAAAACTATAGGCACCAGGAAAAGGAACTTAAGGCGAAACACTGCAGGTGAATGTGTGTTTTGATGTAAAGATATCCATTTGAAACTTATGCTGTAGATTACTGACATAAATGACAAAAATCTGAATAATAGATTGAGACAGTTTTAAATGTATGGGTTTATTTTGTAAATATATATTTTTACAAAGATTTTTTTTTAGATTTTGAATGTTGGATATTTTATTTGTTTTAAAAATAAAAAACTAAACTTTGTGATAGTAGAAAAAGCAGTAAAAAATTTAAAATAAATCAAAATTTGCATTGTTTTTTTTTTTTTTTTAAACTCAATAACCCAAGCTAGTAATTAAATATTAAAAATTCCCCCTGAAAACACCATCAAAATATATAAGTATGTAGGAGCTACTAAAGTGCAAATATTCTCGCCATAATGTGAGAAAAAAATTGAGAAAATGGCCTTTGAAATTACAATTTTCTATTTTAAACTATGGAATAACCTTGAATCAGTGCAATAATTAAACGTGTTATGGTTAAGAGTAGGTATTTTTGTTTAGAGTAAGTGAGCGTGTATAACTGGCCCAAACAGACTATAAAGAACCAAGACACTCTTTTTCATAAGGATGCAGGACAATAAACGGAAATTAGTCAATATTTACTATAATGCACGAACAAGTAATTCATTTGAGTAGACATAGTATTGTTGCTTACTTCCTGTTACCGTCCCGTATCACACATCAATCTAAAACCATGATTAATTGTAAATTGCTTATCTTGAGTTCTTCCGAGGCATTTGGCAATATCTACAACTCCATTCATCTGATCCGTGCAAGTGACCTTTCAAACAACCAAGTAAAAGTCCAGAAGATGAACTCACTGCCCCACACATACTCCCCCGGTTATCCCCCCGTCTCCCTGCTCAAACAATATCTCCTTAGAACAGGATTGGAATGTAAAAGCACAGAGTATTAGGCTGATGAAAGCACTGACTCATATTCCCATTATTAAGAAAGAGCTAAAAAGATGGAGCAGCCCCAGCCCAAGCACTGCCAGGCACCACCAAGGCCGGAGCACGCCGTTCTCACTCCAAACCCTGCATAAGTACAAGTGCTGCCAGATTACACTGTTAAGCAAAGCACACTTTACCCAGAAACAAAATGAGATGGATTCAAGATGCCAAGTGCTGGGGCTAAATAACTAGAGATGCCAAGGCGCAATACACTCACATGTGTCTTTATAAGAGGTTGACTGGTGCAGGGCAAAAAAAAAAAAAATCAAATGTAGTTCATTACCTTTTGTGCTCCTCAAAAATGGTAAATGTTGCTAAACTGTACAGGTCTCAGATTATACCAACTGAAGATGAGATACTGCAGGTGAATAGGGAAAAAATATAAATGTATAGATATCAATTTGAAACTTTTGCTGAAGATTACAGACATACAGGACTGTCTCAAAAAATTTGAATATTGTGATAAATTGCACTGAATTGATGCAGTTGTCAGTGCAAAAGGATTCCCAACCAAGTACTGAGTGCATTC
>JAADKR020000019.1:13799678-13817627 GCA_011763505.2 Lythrypnus dalli
TGACCTCAAAAGAGAAATTCACACCAGACATCCCAAGAATATTGCTGAACTGAAACAGTTTTGTCAAGAGGAATGGTCAAAAATTCCTCCTGAATGATGTGCAGGTTTGATCTGTAACTACAGGAAACGTCTGGTTGAGGTTATTAATGCTAAAGGAGGTTATTAGGTTATTAAATACAAAGGTTCACATACTTTTTCCACCCTGCACTTTGAATGTTTACATGTTGTGTTCAATAAAACAATTAAATCAAATATTTTTTGTGCAGTATTAGTTTAAGCAGAACGTGTTTTTCTCTTGTTGTGACTAAAATGAAGATCAAAACACATTTTATGCCCGATTTATACAGAAATCCAAGTAATCCCAAAGGGTTCACATACTTTTTCTTGCAACTGTATGTCACTAGTCTACAGCAAAAGTTTCAAATGGATAACCCAACATTTATTTTTTTCCTACTCATCTGCGGTGTCTCACCTTAAATGTTATTGTACTGTATGTATTTATATATCCCCGAGCCTTGATATTTTTTGTCTAAAGCAAAATAAAGTAAAGTTTATTTTGTACATCCCAATATCACAACAAGTATTGCCTCAAAGGGCTGAAAGAGTAAAAAAAAGAAAGCACACGAAGAAAACAAATGCAGGTGAAATACAAAGAAATGTAAAATGTTTCAAGTAAATACAGTGTCCAAATGTACAAGCCAGGGCTTCTCTGCCCTTAGGGCGAGATCTTCCGCCTGAGCATGGAGATCCGTTTTGACACTGACCAGAGAACAACCTTATGGATGTGGAGCTGAGGAGCCACTGTTTCACAATCCAATGGTCAGGAGCAGTGTACTGGAATCTACAAACGTGAGGCGGGTCTTTGTGGCAGCCGGTCTAACAAAGCTGGGCGATCTGAGGTCTTCAGGGTCCTGGAAGAGTGCTGCCCAGTTGAGCCAGGAGACTGGCATCAAGTCCCAGAGGGTGCTGGAGAGACTGTTGGAGGAAATGAAGCGGGGACTTCCATTGAGGTTCAGAGAGGCGCTGGGATTAAGTTCCACTCGATCGTGTCCCTCAGGTTTCCCCACACTGACTATCAGACCTGCAGGTGGTGAACAGGATAGTGATGGCTCTCTCCTGTCCTTCTCTACTCCTCTGTTACCAGAGATATCCACCATGTCAAAGAAGGCCATGTACATCACTACAGTCAAAGTACAGAACAGAACTGCTCTTGAGGATCTCCCCGAGTCCAGGTGGTCAGGTGTGTTGGCACTGGGGTCATCTCCTAAAGGCAGCTGGAGGTCACTCTACCAGCCTCCCATTGAGAAGCACTGTGCTGATCTACATTGGAGGGTGGTGCATGGGGCTGTGGCTACGAACAGACATGTGGCCCACTTTGATCCGAGAGTAACATCTAACTGTCCCTTTTGTCCTGCAGAGGAGACTTTGGAACGGCTATGGTTGTCCTGTTCTCGGCTCGCTCCTCTCTTCAGACTGCTGGGGCGGTGGGTGGGTGAGTTGGGCCTGATTTTTACTGAGAAAGTGTTTATTTTGGGCCTAAAGGTCTCGGTGGCTCAAAGAAGGGTGGGATCCATAGTAAATTATCTCATGGGTCAAGCCAAATTTGGCATGTGGATCACCAGGAGGAAGCTCTGGGGGCACTGACCCAGAACTAATGTTAAAAAAGCTAGTGGGGGCATGGCTCAGAGTGGAGTATCTTTACTGTTCCTTAGTGGGGGCTGGAGGACTTTGAGGGGGTCTGGACTATGGGAGGGGTCCTGTGTAAAGTGAGAGAAGGGAGTTTGTGTCTGAATTTTTAATGATGGTTTTTATCCTTTTTTATATTTTCTTATTGTCATTGTTTGAATGCTTGACATGATGTAAGTGGTACAACAAATAAACGTTGTGGTAAAGTCAGTCTCTCTCTCCCTCATCTTCTCTCTCTGCCCCCCTCTCTCCCCCTCTCGCTCTCTCTCCTCTCTCTTTGTCCCTCCTCTTCTCTCTCTCCCTCCCTCTCTTTTCTCGCTCTCTCTCTCTCTCTCTCTATCCCTCATTGTCTCTCTCTCCCTCCTCTCTTCTCTCTGTCTCTTTCTCTCTCTCCCTCCCTCCTCTTTTCTTTCTCCCTCTCTCTCCTCTCACTCTGCCCCCTTCCTTTCTCTCTCTCTCCTCTCACTCTCCCCTCTCCCTCTCTCTCTCTCTCCCCTCTCTCTCCCCCATTTCTTTGGAGCAGTACTCTTCCTTTTACTGCGCCAGTCTTTACGGCAGCACGTGAGGGCGCACGACAGTCCAGTCCAAACTGTAGCATGGCGCAGAGGAGGACAGCCATGTCCAAGCTTTTAAACTTCAATTTTATAGCCAAGCTTCTGTTCGTGTGTAATATCGTCTCAATACACAGCCTTTGAGAAGAGTAACATCCGATCTCCGGTGAGTGCTGGAGCAAGTGGGCTATGAATTGCTTTAAATTACGATATTTCTTCGTAGCGCAGCAGCTATCCGGCAGAAGCTAGCCAAATATGTCGGTGTTTTAGAGAGGGCGCATGTTTGACTTTGCCTGAACTATGTGTCTTTGTGTTGAGCCTGTATTTGATGTAGAAGCCAGTCAATATGAGCGACATTAAGCGTAAAAAAGCGCAGTCGTAAGTTTGTGGGAGATTGGATTGTGTTGTTGAAGTCAGCTGCTTCATATTTATTTACATTGAAATGCTCTGCACAACTTGGCCACAGCCGTTCTTGCTCTCACGTTAAACACTGCACAGTTGTATCGGGAGATTACTAAATCTAGGCAGGTCAACAATGGTTGTGGGCCTCCCACTTTAACTCAACAATGTATTTGTGTTTGATAGTTCATTGAAGACGAGACACTGCAGATGAATAGACATCAATTGGAAACGTTTGCTGTTGATTACTGACATAAATATGAGAGAAAAAAATGTATGGCATTTTCTGTCATTTTGCTTTTTAAGCCAAAAAAATTGCCAATAATTTCAGCGACAAAATCTGAAAAATAGATGAATAATTATTTTATAGATATTTTAGTTGCAAAGATTTATTTTCAGATTGGATTTTGGATATGCTGTTTTAAAACAAGCTATGTAATAGTGGAAACATTTGTAACAATTGAAAATTCGCCATGTTTTTTGGAATTCAAAGTTAGGGTTATATTATGCGAGGATGTACATATATAAATCACTCCGAGAAAACTGTCAAGTTCAAGACTGGAAAGTTTGGAGTTTGTAGGAGCAATGGAAGTCCAGATATTATCCCCACAGTGTGAGAAGAATGCATTTTGAGAAAATGACTTTTGAAATTACAATTTCCCATATAAATCTCAGGAGACACATTGAAGTAGTGCAATAAGTAAAAGTAACTGGCCCAAAACCTGAAAATGGAGAAGAAAAAAAAAGTTTTGCCTGCAGTGTTTTTGCTAAGTTTTAACAGTCAAATTACCCTCATTATTCAAATACCAATTGTTCTGCAGAGGTAGTTTTGTCTTTGTCCTTATCTAGTGCTGTGTGTGAGCAGGACAGTGGTAGCTGTCTTGTTGAGTGTGCTGTGCCTTTTTATGGCCCGACTCCGGCAGAGGCTTATGTCTGTGGACTGGAGCAGAGCAGCTGTCTGAGCCGAAGGCCAAAAGTCTGTAGGAGCTCCTAAAGTACAGATCAGGGGTCACCCGTGTGGTGCCCGCGGGTGCCAGGTCACCCGCAAGTACCACATGAGTTGCCCGCAGGCCTGTTTTAAAAATAGCACAACTTGGGCTGCATGTATATATATTTTTTGCTTTTGATTTCTGTTGCTATTTTTTTTAATTACATTTGCATTTATATAGATTTTAAAATGACAATATCTTAAAATATCTTAACTATCTTAACAATATCTTAAAAACACAGAACACGCCTCACTGACGCACATCTGAAAGACTCACTCACAGTTGCAATGTCAAGTTACACACCAGATTACAATACATTGGTGAACAGCATGCAATGCCAGTCTTTCCACTAACGAAGAAACAGACACCAGAAGTTTTCAGTGGCAACATGGCAGTGCCATGGAAAAGTTAAATTAAAATACTGTGTTCAATTTATAGTGTGTTCATGACATGTAACAGTTATAATTTTGTTAAAAATGCCCAGATTTGGTCATTAGTTCAAAATGTGACAAGATTTATTCCAATCTGTAAACCGATTTTTGCCACATAGTTCATGATTTGTTAAAAGGGTTTGTCAATAACTACTGAAAATGGGACATTTTTCCTATGTGTGTGAGTGAGTGACCATATGAGAAATTAACAATTACTGAGATTGACAGAAATAAATAGCTAAATATTGATATTTGCCCCTTTGTTGTCATTATTGATAATTGTGAGAAACCATTAACATGATCAGTTTCTTCACTAAGATGAGCATCATTAATCACCCATTACATAAATTTGTTATTTCAGAAGGGCGTATCAAACTGGTAGCCCTTTGTATGACTCAGTACCCTGGAAGTAGCCCTTGGTGTCAAAAAGGTTGGTGACCCCTGGTGCAGGTATTATTGCCACAATGTGAGAAAATGGCCTCTGGAATTACAATTTCCTGTTAAATTCTATGGGAAAAGATTGAATCAGTGCAACAATTCAAATTAAACATGTTGTGAAAATTGCCTCACAGTAAAATGTCTGGTTACTAAGGCTGCATAAGATACCACAAATACCGCGATGTTCATATAGCAAAAATCCACAATATTGCAAAATCTCATAAGATGCAAAATCATAGGGGATTACACTGTAAACACTAATAATACAAGTACAAGAAAACAGTGCTTATATGTGTAAAAAGAGACCTTAAGCTCACCATTAGTCTCAAATCCAGCCACTTGCTTTCTATCTACATTGATGTTGTCTGCTGTCCTCGTACAGCCATATCTTCCAAATAAAGCAGTAGTTTTCCTCTTCCATCATAGTCCATGATCTTAAATGTCCGCCGAGGTCTGACAGCATGGTCTCCGTGTGCCACAATCTCCTCTGTGCCATGATGTAAATAAATGCACATACGCTTTAATATGAAAGACAGGGCCCCTCTCTTCAGTGTCTTATCAGATCTCATCAACTTTTACACTGTACAGTGCAGTGAAGGGTTGGCTTCACATACGGCATCAACTAATTTCTCAACTGAACGACTAAAATGGGGCAGCCGTAGAAATTACTGTTTCCTGTTTAAATCTGTGGAGAAACATTGAGCCAGTGCAGTAATTATTACATGTTATTGTGAAGACTAGGCATTTTTGTTCAGAGTAGGTGAAAGTTTATGTATTAAGAGACCAAACTGGGCCAAAACCTGAAAATGGGAAAAATAATAAGTTTGCCTGCAGTGTCTCCCCTGAAAAGCTCAAAATACTGGTCTCTAACGTAAAGACGACCACATAAAGACGTTGGTGTTTTGAAGGCGACCCCTGCGCCCTTGAGGGGAGAGTCCGATCACACGGGTACAGTATGAGGCTGTGGATTTGTTGAACCTCCGTGTGGAATGTCTTTCAGTCTTTTGGCCATAGAAACAGGGCTCATAACGCCTTAAAAAACTCGGAAAGCAGACACCTGTGTATTTCAGGAAGGAATTACAGTTCCGAGTATTACCAAGGGATTGTGCGATACTGTTTTTCTATGGTCACAAATAGTCTGCCCGCTGTGAACCGGAGAGTAATCATAAGCCAAAGTGTTCATTGCATTGCTATTTCCTTGTAATGAACTGAAATGCCAACATGTTAAATCAGCGTTTATCGTCTGGCCATGATGCAGTATTACAGGAAACGATGCGTGGAGCTTTTTGTTGATGGAGGTCCAGCCTTACTGACCACAGAGATATAGCAGGGGGAGGAGGGGGAGTGTGGCCTGGTCCTAACTCATGTAGGTGCTCTCCAAACCCCCTCCATCTGCAAACGGACACTGGGGATATTTATAGCCCATCAGCACAAGCACACACTGTTTCTTAAGACTCTAGGCAGCGCTGGAGCGGCTCTGAACTACGGTTGTATCTTCTCGACTGTGCTGTCACTCTGTTGTGTTCGAGGTTAAACGGGTAGGACGTCTATTTACATACTTTATGAAAGAGTGTCTTGTTTCAGTCTGGTATAGTCAAGGGTTAGCAAGTGTGCTCTCATGGTGTGATTTTTGCCTTCACCTTCCCTCTGATAGACTTCCAATGAACTGAAGTGTTTTAGATCCAAAAGTTGTTGGTCGTGTATGTTCATGTTTTGTTCTTTGTCTTGTACAGAGGGCTCCTGAGCAGTGTTTTCACTTTGGATAGATGGAGAAGCCGGTGTTGCAGACGCAGCCGTCCACGCTGCCGTTCTTTGACACAGCTCACGCCTTTAATCTGCTACGGGGCATCCATGAGCTCCGCGCTGAAAGGAAGTTTTTTGATGTGACTCTTTGTGCTGAGGGCCGTGAATTCCACTGCCACCGTACGGTGCTGGCTGCTGCTAGTATGTACTTCAGGGCGATGTTTGCTGGAACGCTAAGGGAAAGCGTGATGGATCGTGTGGTGCTTCACGAGGTCTCGGCGGAGCTGCTTGGGCTTCTGGTGGACTTCTGTTACACAGGACGAGTTACAGTCACTCAGGAGAACGTGGATCTCCTCTTGAAGACAGCTGACCTGTTCCAGTTCCCCTCAGTCAAAGAGGCCTGCTGTACCTTCTTAGAGCAGAGGCTGGACGTGTCCAACTGTCTTGAGATACAGGATTTTGCGGAGGCCTACGCCTGTCGAGAGCTGGCCTCCAGTGCGCGGCGCTTTGTGCTGAAGAACATCATGGATCTGGCCAAAGGCACAGACTTTGAGCGACTGCCGTGGAAGCGGCTGCTGGAGTTTGTGACAGACGATGAGCTGTGTGTGGACAAAGAGGAGACTGTTTATCAGATCGCGGTGCGCTGGGTGAAGGCTGACCTCCAGAGGAGACTACACTATTGGCCTGAACTGCTGCAGCAGGTGAGGCTGCCCTTCGTCCGCAGGTTCTTTCTCTTGGCTCACGTGGAGAGCGACCCTCTCGTTTACCTGTCCCCCACCTGCCTGCGGCTGGTCAACGAGGCTCGCACCTTCCAATCGTGTGAGTATGACCGTCATGACCGGCCTTCCCAACGCATGAGGCCCCGCCCCTCCACGGGCCTGGCGGAGATTCTGGTGGTGATCGGCGGCTGTGACCAGGATTGTGACGAGCTGGTGACAGTGGACTGCTACAACCCTCAGAGCGGACAATGGAGGTATCTCGCAGAGTTCCCCGACCACCTGGGAGGAGGCTACAGCATCACGGCGCTCGGCAACGACATCTACGTCACAGGTACTTTTATTTTCACATAAACCAAATGTCCTGCAGCTTTCTATTCATACTCTGAGCCTTATAAAATGGCAGTCAGACTGTGCTTATAAATAAATAGCTATCTGTTTGGCTCAGAGCTAAATGTGTGAACAAATTGAGAAGGAACAAGGCGTACTGCCAGGACCCCAGGCTGTTCTGATGATAATTCCCTTCACCTTAAAGAAATAAGCTAAGATGTTTACTCACACTTTAGAAATCAAGTCCTGAGCAGGGCACTGACAAACCGATTTAAATTTAGCAACGCACGCGTTACTCTCCAGTGATGGATTACCAACAGCAGCACCGTTGTGTAATGCTGACTTTCTTTATAACTTAATAGCGCTAAATTTGCACTTCTGAGCTTTTGATCATGTTACAGTACACCTAAAAAAGTACAAAACTACCATCTGAGTCGATTAAAATTGCTGGAGCAGAATTGTTTTCATTGTGATTTCCCTTTTTACGCCTAATTAATGCTTATTCCACAAAAAAATATATAGAAAAATACAGTTTTTTACATAAAAAAAAAAAAAGTCTATTTCTTATTTGGTCGGCCTGTTACGATAATTACTTCTTACTAATTATCATTCAATAAATGACAAATAAACAATATATTTTTGGGCTCAATATTTATCGTCTATGCATGTATTTACTTTATTTCTATGATCCTTACAACTCGTGTACTGTTAAATATATGTTAATATATACTTTGAAAACCAGGATTACTAAGATCAGAGGGACCTCAATAATATTGTTTTTCTCAATTTTTTCCTGTCTCAATATATCAGGCTTCAAAGTATGTAATCATGACATTACTTTTGCATTAATGTATTATCTTAGTAATTATATTTAATTGTAACCAGGTTTAATTTCAGACAGCACAGAGTTTCTGTTGAGAATAACTGCACTCGTGTTTTAAAAAGATTTAGTCAATAATATCACTTCATCACGTACTTTAGAATATTTAGAAGGTTATTCAGAGGGACTTGTTAATATCTGTTTTCTACCTTATTCTATAACTAAACAAGATCCAAAATTCCCTCTGAAAAACCCTTTGTAACTAATATATCTACAAAATTATCTTTTAATTTTAAGCCTGGCTTGTTCTATTGTTCAGATTTCATTATCCATTATTGGCACTTTTGGGGAGTTTTAGGCTTACTAAAAAACATTTTTAGACTTTTACAGAAAAACATTTATGTCAGTAATAACAAAAGTGTCAAATTTATATTTTTGTTTTTGTTTTGTTGTTGTTTTTCTCACCTAAAGAATGAGTTAACTCCCAGTTCCCAGTTCTTCATAGAGTTTTTGGCACGTTCCATTTACAGAGGTACTTTTTAGGGACACTGTCATAGAAATACAAGAAAACTAATTAAATTGATACAAATGCTTTATAATTAGATGCATAAAATTATTGCCACAAATGTGTGAGGGTACAATATTGTACAGGAGAAAAAAGGTGTTTCTTGGCCGGTCAAAATATCATATTTTTAAGGTTAATAATCTAAAAAGATGTTCGACAATATATCGGGTCGATATATATATATATTTTAAGATATTGGCCTTAATTTTTTTTAAAAGGTCGATTTAATCAGAACAGAAGGCAGCATAAGCCGGGGATTATCTACATTTAATTGATTAATTCCCACCGTAAATGTTGAGAGTCCTGAATCTGCAGATATCTGCATCTTGCTGCAGATCTACGGCCGCACATTCAGAACCGCAGATATATGCTCAGGGAACACATTGGAAGTCGTCTCTTTTCTGCAAAATATTCTCCCTCTTTTCCAACTGTATTACATCTACACATTTAGAAGTATATTCACAAAAAGTAAAGAAGGTTTATTTGTAAAACAAAGATATACAGTTTAAACAGATGAGGACAGAGAAGGGCAGAGTGACTGAGACACCAGCTTAAATATATGCTTCAGTAAAAGCCTGTTTTGATCATTATTTTTGATGATTATTTAGTGATGAGGTGGGTCTAGAGATTCTTACTTTGATATGTATTTATACACTTGTATCTCTTTGTAGAATTTGTTTTCAGCCTTAACTCTTACCCTGATTTTTTTTATCAGGTGAAAAATATGGATTATTCGTTATTGGATTCTGCTGTCATTACTCGTAAATTGAATTATAAAGGACTACAATTTGGGTCTAAAATTGGAAACTTACAACATGTGGATCACATGAGGCCTGCAGCATTTTCAAAAACATCATACACTAAATACATTAAATTACAATATACAAATATATATATGATTAAAAAATATATATATATTATTCACTTAATCAAAAAAGGATAAGCGTGGTTTTAAAAGTTTACCTGGCCATAACCAAAACATGGTAACATGGCAGGGATGGCTATTACACAATCAAACTGGTCACTGGTCACTGCCAAAAAACCCAGGCTGTAATCAGCAAACGTGACTGGAGACTATTATTGCTGGTTAACAATGGTATGAGTGTTTCAATTGTATTTTATGGCCAATGTGATTTTTTAAGTTAAGTTAAGTTTTTTAAGTTTTTGCCAAAAAACCCATATCGGTTATCCTCTAAATCTATAAAAGTATTGTAATAAAAAAAATTACTATTATCCTTTAATAATGCTAGTGCCATTATTCTTGACAAAAACTAATGACTAAGATTAAACATTAATACAAGATTTGAGCATGTATAGGTGCAGGTCTGTCACAATAACAACATTTGACGCTCAATATATTGAGGAAATATTGCGATAAACGATATTATTGAGGTCCACTTGATGCTAAAAGTAACTACAAATGGAACTTGAAGCTCTCTTTAGGTCTTAAAGTATATAAAAACTCTTAAAGAGCAACTCACCCCCAAATCAACTTTTTTTTTTGCTGATAAATTGCCTAGCCTTGTCTATATGTCCTAGTCATTATTTTTTTGACATTTTAGTACATATTTGTTAAAAAAAGAACAGCAACATTGTTCAAGTATTGCAAATTTAGAACAAAAAACAAAAAAAAATAAGTTTAAATAAATGAGTTGATGATAAATTCTGAGCCTAAATATATATTGTTCATATGTAGTTTATTGAAAGATAAGTCATTATTGTATTTATCGTGACAGGCCTAGTTGCTAATTAGCCATTTTAATATGCTCTGTCTAGAAAGTAAACACCCAATGCACTTAGTTCCTGTAAACTTAACACCTAGGATCTCAGAAGTATTTATTCATTATAAGTTTTAAACATATTGCACAATTGCAAAGGGGATCCAAAGTGAATTCAAAGGCGTGAAAAGCCATACAAAACTGTAACATTGTTTTGATAAGCGCTATACTAACAAAGCTCATACTATAAACATTACCTGGTGCAGGAGGCTCTGACGGCTCACGGCTCTACGACGGCGTGTGGCGATACAAGTCCAGCGTGAACGAATGGACCGAAGTTTCTCCGATGCTGAAGGCGCGGGAGTACCACAGCTCATGCGTCCTGAAGAGCCAGCTGTATGTGGTGGCCTCGGACAGCACCGAGCGCTATGACCATGCGCTGGACTGCTGGGAGGCCCTGCCGCCGATGCTGCACTCCATGGACAACTGCTCCACCACTACATGCAGAGGGCGCCTTTATGCCATAGGCTGCCTGGCGGGAGAGGACACTATGTCGGTCCAGAGCTATGACCCGGAGACCAACCGCTGGACCCTGGTCAACTGCGGCCAGCTGCCACCCTGGTCCTTCACGCCCAAAACGGTCACTCTGAACGGCCTCGTTTACTTTGTCAGGTGAGAGAGGCCACCTTGTGTACAGGACAGCAAAACTAGTTATTATTTAGCTTGTTTTCTCCTTTAAACCTTCTCTAGCTTAAATGTTAGTAGAAAAAAGTTCAAACTCTCTCTTAGCGATGCATTTATTTTTTTACTTTTTGGCGAGCGAGTCGGAGAAATCCAGAAAGTCAATTGAGCGTGGCGGCCTTTTTGTCCGTTTCCCACGTGTTTCCATTCACAAATGTTGACATGTTTGGTTTCCATGAGTCGTGCGTCACATTCCCAACATTAATATGTAAACCAAATATGGTAATTTCCTTTCAGCGAGTGTCCACTGGCTCCCATAGACGGAGAAAAACCCAGTGCAATCCGGCGCATGGGCAGATGTTTCCAAACTTAAAAGCAAATTTTCTCCAAATAAGGTTAAGGTTTTTCTTACACTCTTGCAACAAGATCTTTGGTAGCACTTACGTACAGCATACACATTATTCACAGGAAATTGATTTATTGAATCTTAAATACCAAAAAACAAGACTTTTTTTTTTTTTTTCACAGAATTTCTTACTCATAACTACCTTATTCAAAAACTAAACGAGATCCAAAATCTTCTCTGATAAAATCTTTGTAACTAATATACTCACAATATAAAACTATTTACCTTATACCTTATACTTATACCTGGTTTAGTCCATTTTTTCATTTCATCATTGGAAAAAAATAAGGATTTTTTTATGCCTTAAATGGCTTATTTTAATATAATAAAATAAAAACATAAAATAACAAAATATATAATATAATAGTCTCCCCTTAATGTTCAGATATTTCTCTTGAGTATTGACTGTTGTATTTTAATCATATACAATAGAGGCGAATTCGCGGTTCATGTAACATCTGTTCCACAAATAACAAACGCAACTATTGATTTTCTCTCTATATTGGACAATAAAAGCAATTTACATCAAACCATCTGACCCAGTGCCATTGGTCCCGGCCACTGGGAGACAGTAAAGTGCAAAATGTGGAAGGCATCAAATGACCAACCTTTGAGGATCGTTGAAGCCCTTTTTCTAAAAAATGTCAGCAAGATTAGACCTGAAAAAAGTTTGGATTTTAACAACTTATCAGTTTACAAATGTATTTTCGCTGTTCTTGCCAGCGAGGCTGGAGTAGATCTTTTGTTCCTTTTTAGTCCTGACAATGACGTTCACGCTGTTTCTATTTGCAGGGATGACTCGGCCGAGGTAGATGTTTACAACCCTCAGAAGAATGAATGGGGCAAGATCAGCCCGATGACCCAGGTGAGATACTGCCTAAAACATCGAGCACCTACCCCACACCAAGTGCACTATTTATTAGGGAAGAATGTACTATGGGTGCAATTCCCTGCCGTTATGTAATGTAGAAAAGTAATAAGGGAAAGCGCAAATTACCTGAAATTCTTAACAACCCAGAAATTCAGAATTTTAGCAAGGGGTAATAAAAATTGGAATGAATAATAAATTATACTATAAATACTTCTCAAACATGCTGGACTTGTGAAGAATGTTGAACAGTAATAAATATTTTCCTTCTAGACCAGGGTTAGGCAGAAGTCAGGACTTACCAGGGGGTTGAGAGTTTTGAATTTGGGCTCCCGAGAGGATTCAAAATATACAAAAGAAATGCCCTGATGAAAACTTCTATGAATGGAAAGGTGTGCCATTGTAAATAAAAATGTGTGCACTTACAAAATCAGTGCCTCAGCTTCCTCTCATTCTATAAAAGGGAAATGTTGATGTGTGTTTTATATACTTCTTAATTAAAAATTCCTAACTTCTTATGTTTGTAAATTGAGGTCAAATAACAAAGTAAACAATGCATGTGTGTCTTACTTAATTATATGTTAAATGTTTTTGGTTTTTTTTACATAGCGTGGCATCTTTTTAAAGATTTTTGTTGGTGCCTGGTGGTGTGTCTCGAGATTTTTTCCAAAGAAAAAGTGTGCCTCGGATGAAAAAAGGTTCAGAAACACTGGTCCACAGTATCGAAAGCTTTGGAGAGATCAATGAAAAGAGCAGCACAATGTTGTTTACTCAAAAAAACAAAGATTCCATTCTGTCATTTAAATATTTCATAGCTGCTGTTGTGCTGTGTGGTTTTCTGAACCCTGACTGAAAAGGAATCATTTATAAGTACCCAACTAAAAGAATTCCTCACTGACTCAAATGTTTTAAGACTTTGGCCAGGACAGACAACTTTGAAAAATGGCCGATAGTTATTTAAATTGGAGGGGTCATCTCCTTTTCACAAAGGAACAACATAAGGGCATGAAAAACATGAGGAATAGTGTTTGTTGACAAGGACAAATTAAATAAATTAATGAGGGTGCAATAACATCTGCTGCCAGTTTTAAAATGTGGGGTTCTAGATCATCATGACCTGCAAATTTGGATGAATTGAGAAGTTAAGGACCTTTGAGACTTCTGAAATCATGAAGGGAGAAAGAGAAAACATGCAAGAAGATTTTTCTTTACTTAAATATATGGGGAAATGAGAATTCTGTAAGCGTTTTGAAGAAATAAAAAGAGACCCAGAAGCAACAAAATGGTTTTTGAAACACAGGAGCATTTCCCCTTGATCGTTTGGAGTTTGTTGTTATACCTGGCAGGAGCTCAATTCCAGAATTGTTTTCAGATAAAGACTTTGTTTTCCAGAATTTTGTTGGGTTGTTTAGATTTTCTAAAGTTTGTTTAATAAAATGTTCTGATTTGGCGTTCCTTGTGGCAACTGTAAATGTATCTTAATTATCTAGAAGATAACCGCTGCATTATTTCCCTGTCTGGCTTTTGTCCATGCTAAATTCCACTCATGTAACAGATGACCCAATTCAGCACTAACCCATTCATTAGTGCGATCTTTCACTTTATAATGTCTGACAGGAGCATGCTTATTTAGAATTTGTATATATCCACTTTGGAAATAACTCAAGGCAGATTCAACATCGTTAATAAGGTTTATTCTATGCCAGTCAAATTCATAGTGGTCTTGATAAAAAGCGTGCGCAGAGAAATGTTAGATATTCCGTTTTATTATTATATGCGACTTGGTATTTGGTATTTGGTATGCATTTTTTTGATGTAACAATGACACAATAGTCGCTCATATTATTGGTGAACACGGCAGCCGATGTGTATTTGGCTGGGGCATTTGTTAAAATCATATATGTTAGTCACAAATAAAGTTTACCTTGCCTCAGGCTTTATAAGAGTGGGAAGATGACATGAAAAAGTCAACCTAATAATACTTTTAGCAATATATAGATATTTTGTTATTTCAGTTGTTACTCTAATTTGCAAATAGGCTAATAATTGTGCTGTACTATACATTTTCAATATATTTTGTTGGATTTGTTGCAATAAAAGAGAAAAATATTTAATTCCCATGTAATAATAATAATTCCTAGCCTGATGCGTTAAATTTAGAATTTAAAAAAAGGTGACTTTGAATGTTTGTTTATTGTTTCACAGATTTTTCCACTTATTGACTTATTTTAAATCTAAACAAGATATCCAAAATCTTCTCTGAAGAAATCTTTGAAAATAATATATCTACAAATTAGGGCTGGGCCATATCATATCGTACACAGGCTACCGGTATAACTTTTTGACACCGGGGAAGAATTTTAATACCGTTGTAGACACAATATAACTGTGCACTACAATTGATTTTGACTGGTGTCAGATCCAGGGGCAGATGGGGATTGCCGTTAATGCTATGCTTCGCTTCACTCAGAGCAGTATAAATTCTGTGAAGGCTTTAAGAGCAGGTGCTTAAAAATGAGATTAAATGAATGAAGTGTAAAATCCAAAGGCAGGGCCAGGCATTCAAGTGCCCACTGTTGGCAAAGCAGTTATTGCAGCAATTCTGTTTTATCTTGTCTCTTGTTTTCTCCCAGATAGACGTAACCCATAGATTCATTTAGTTTAATTTAGAGTAATTTTCATTTATTTGAATAAAAATAACAAAATAGCTTTTACATCAATCTCCTCAGCTGTGATTTTGAAGTTTTATTTTTAATTTGAATAACCAGCATTGTTATCATGATATGTCATTATGTTCAGATTTTGTCACTGTAATTTTTAGGCTTAAAATGCCTTATTTTTATTATAATAACATAAAATGACACTTGCAATGTGTTTTTTCTTGTATTTATGTCAGTAATCTACAGTAATAGTTTTACATTAATATCTAATATGAATTAATATTAATATTCTATTCACCTGCAGTGTCTTGCCTTAACCATAAACACAAGATTGTGCCATCCACAGTGTGACTTCCTAACTAAGCTGAATACAAAATGGTAACTGTGTGTTTCAGGTGCACGTGGGGGGCAGTGTGGCCGTGCTAGGCGGTAAACTGTTCGTCTCTGGAGGCTATGACAACACGTTCGAGCTCTCAGACGTGGTGGAGGCCTACGACCCCGGGACGAGCTCCTGGACAGTGGCCGGACGGCTGCCGCAGCGCACCTTCTGGCACGGCAGCGTCAGCATCTTCAGACAGTTCATGCCTCTGGTGTCGAGCGCATTCGAGCCGGTCGATGTTCCTGACTCAAACGCCATCCAGCTGCACCGGCACCAGCGGCAACAGGAGCTGCAGAACAACCTGAACAATCTGAACCAGAACCAGGACGTGGACGCAGCGCACTGACGCACTGACGGACCAACGGGTGTGTTTCATAAAGACTGCAGAGGTCCACTGTGAAACCTTCGCCATGACAAAGCTGAAGCACTTTGCCTCTTAGCGGGACTTTGAACAGCTGTAACCTTTTATCAGGGATGGGACGATATTTTAAAGCATGGTATTCTGCTTTTTGCTGGTCTTTGGCCACCTTTATCACTATCTTACACGTTGTTGGTTAGAAAATGCAATATTGACCTAGAACAGTGAACACATAATATGCTGTTGTGGAGCTATGCCAGTTTTCACTCCACAATGAATGATTTAGGAGAGACGCTGCAGGTAAAAGAGTTTTCGCTTTAACATTTTAGCTTTCGTGCCAGAGTTAAAACAAAATCTAAACTCTCCATCTTTGATGTGCATTTTCTGAAGTTTTGTCAGCCAGCCGCAAAATAACCGCCATAGTCTCGTCTTTTCACACGCTTTCCCTTTCACAAATATTGACATTTTTTGTATCCATATGTAATCAAAATTATTGTAATTTCCCCTCAAAGCTTTCCCGAAGTGGAGTGAGGCAGCCGGTCTGGTGCATGTGCAGACGTTCCCTTACAAAACACCTCATTTTCTCCAGATAAGGTTTTCCTTACACTCTTGCAACAAGAGGTCTACTTTAGTACCAGTTGTACTTAAGAATATTTTGAAAATTACATATTTATATATAAAAATTTCAAATGACAGAAAATGGAAAAAAAACAAACTTTTTCTTTTTATGTCTGTAATTTACAGTAAAGGAACATTTCCTGGGTACGTAGGACCTCAGGATGAGCTTTTTGGGAGCTTTTGTGAATTTCCCCATGGGGATGAATAAAGTATCATCTATCTATCTAGGGCTGAGCCATATTATACCGTTACCGGTTATACCGATATGACTTTTAGACAGGAGCAGACAGAGAACGCAGCTATTGCTACTTCTAGCATCACTCAGAGCAGTAGAAACTCGGCGGAGGCTTCAGGAGCAGGCGCTTAAACAGTAACATGAAACGAATGAATCTTTTTTATAACGCGAGTAGATCATGTTTGCGAGGAGGGCGCTCCGGATATGCGTCTTGGATGAACTGCTGACAATTTGAAGCCGCTCACTTAAGCTTGCGTTAGCAAAGAAAACCACGATGCAAGAATGGTTTAAAGGCTAAAAATATTCATTTCATCTGAGCTTCTGCAGCGCGTTGTGCGGCTACAACAGGAGAAGGAGACGCGAGAGGAGAAAGAGGAGGAGAAATGCGGGGATATGAAAACGCAAAAAGTTTAAGCCCCGTTGCTGCCAGTGTCACAAGTGCATTTATTATTCCTCATGAGCCTTTCTCAGTCTCCGAAACACTGTAAAATCCATAGGCAGAGCCAGGCATTACAGTGTACCATGTTGGTAAAGCAGTTATTGCAGCAATTATGTTTTATCTCATCTTTTATTACTTTACAGATGGAGGTAACTCATAGATTAAAGTTAATTTAAAATAATTTGGTTAAATTAATGTAGATGTTTAAAAATAACATTAACATAACATAAATAATAAAATGAATAACATTTTACATACATTTTCCCAGCTGTGACTTTTAAAAAAAAAATGATATTGCTAATTATATCATAACGTAATTTTTTTCATTTATATCGTGATATAATTTTAGACTCATACCGCCCTACCTATCTACTGCAATTGTGGTGTGAACAATAGCTGTTGTGACATTGTGTCACAGTAAAAAGCTAAAAAAAAAAGTTTATTTTCAATGTTTCATTTAAAAGTATTGAATTGTTCGAAACTCGCCTTGTCAATTTGATCCATGCACAAAGTGTGTCAGCATTTACATTTGGCACGGAGGAGAAAGGGTTCAATTCTGTGTCTTTGAGCAGCTATAGCTAAAAATCAGTGAGACATGCATACAGTGGGTTGCGAAAGTTTACCCAACCATGTTAATCTTCATGATTTTCTTTTATAAATCATTGGTTCTTAAGATAAAAAAATCAGTTAAATATATCACATAGGAGACGAACACAGTGATATTTGAGAAGTGAAATGAAATTTATAGGATTTGCAGAAAGTGTACAATAATTGTTTGAACAAAATTAGGGAGGGGCATAAATGTACGCAACACAACAAAAAAATAAACTCAACATTTAGTGGATCCTCCTTTTGCAGAAATAACAGCCTCTAAACGCTTCTTATAGCTTCTAATGAGAGTTTGGATTCTGGTTGAAGG
>JAADKR020000019.1:14200775-14214551 GCA_011763505.2 Lythrypnus dalli
TTGTTTTCCACATTTCATCTCTAATGACTACCTTTCTCAAAACCTAAACAAGATCCAAAATTATTGACAATTTTAGCCATTTTTATGCCTAAAATGGTTTATGCAATTTATTTTTCTCATATTTATGTCAGTAATCTACAGGAACAGTTTTCATCACATCACGTTTCTCATGCATTTTATTGCAACTGTCCTGAAAAAAATCTGAAAATGAATGGATTGACATCTCACTGCACTAAAATTAGATATTTAAGTAATACTTCAAATAACTTGAAATAAATACTTGCTCCAACACACAAATCATCTTTAACTCCTCAAGACATCTTTATGAGAAATGAATATTGTTTACAAGTACATGTTCCTCTTGTTCTCTCGCAGAAAATGATGAAAGACAATAACCTGGTGAGGCATTTAGATGCGTGTGAGACGATGGGAAATGCCACGGCCATCTGCTCGGACAAGACGGGCACGCTGACCACCAACCGCATGACTGTGGTGCAGAGCTTTGTGGGTGAGTGCTGCCTTCAGGGCAAACACCAACAACTTCTCTGTTCACCGGCCTCTACCACCAGTTTGTATGGACCTCAAAATACAACAAAAACATAGTGTAACTGTTTACTTTTCTGGGGTTTCCATGAAGTTATTAGGGTGAATTGTGCATTTAATTCATTATTTTTTATTTTTGTTGCATTTGTGAATTAAAAAATCTAGTACTTGTGCAAAAAAAACCTATAGATATTATAACATTAAAGTGGCCCAATTGGCGGAGAGCAGAAGAGTTACAGCCACAATAGAAACTACCATGATTTAGCTAAAGCTAGTGCTGAAGTTAGTGCTAAAGCTAGTGCTAATGCTAGTGCTAAAGTTAGTGCTAAAGTCCGTGCTAAAGCTAGTGGTAAAGGTCGCGCCAAAACTAGGGCTAAAGTTACTGCTAATGCTAAAACTTGCACTAAAGGTAGTGCTCAGAATCAGGTTTATTGTCAATTCACAGTATGTACAGGACATACAGAAGATTGAAGCTGTTACTCTCAGACCCTAGTTGTAACAAATAACAATTGCCATGAAAACAGAAAGAAAAAGAGAACTAAAATTTGATTTAAAAAAAAAAAAAAGATAAAAGAAAGGTGCTATGGTAGTGCAATAATGCACATAGTGCAACGATAGTGCATAGTGCAGTTACAAGTAGGATAGCCTATCAACGAGACTTAAAGTGGTAACCTGCATGGACGAGTACTGTTTGAGAATGTTTTATGATCAGAGTCCAGGGGCAGAACAGGGAGAGACATTGTACATTTTTTATTTTGTTCTAAACATTCCCTTTATGTCCATTTTACTTTTCAATATCATCATTTTGGAATGTTTGTTTTAAAAAAATGCAATGTACTATTTTTTGTTTGTCACATTAGCAGCATTATTAAAATATTAAAAATAGTGCATTGAAATAATTACATTTGATAAACTTGTCTTGCTGCTCAAAGTTTTTCTAAATTGTGGTATTCTACTTTCTCTGCTCTGATGGCTTTGGTTTGTTCCAGGCGACGTGCACCACAGAGTAATCCCGGACCCTGGACAGCTCAACACCCGCACCCTTGACCTGCTGGTCCACGCCATCGCCATCAACAGTGCCTACACCTCCAAGATCCTGGTCAGTATCAACAAAAATACTATAAAATCACCTCCAAGATCCTGGTCAGTATCAACGAAAATACTTTATAATCACCTCCAAGATCCTGGTCAGTGTCAACAAAAAATACTATAAAATCACCTCCAAGATCCTCGTCAGTGTCGACAAAAATACTATAAAATCGCCTCCAAGATCCTGGTCAGTGTCGACAAAAATACTTTAAAGTCACCTCCAAGATCTTGGTCAGTGTCAGCAAAAATACTTTAAAGTCACCTCCAAGATCCTGGTCAGTGTCAGCAAAAATACTATAAAATCAGGCCCAAGATCCTGGTCAGTGTCAACAAAAAAAAAAAAAATCACCACCAAGATCCTGGTCAGTGTCACGACCAGCATAGCATGTTTCAACCTGATATCTATACACTTTAATTATTTCTTTCCTTATTCACCCAATGATTAGTAAGTTCGACCCTTCCAATTGTTTTAGGTAAATAAATCATCAGGATATAATCACAGCTCTAGTCATTTTTATTTCCTCCTCTTGTTGCTGTAAATATGTGGTTCTTATTTTGATGTTTTCTGTGTGTTTTCTCACTGTGCTCAGCCGCCCGATGTGGAGGGAGGTCTGGCCAAACAGGTGGGGAACAAGACTGAGTGTGGTCTGCTGGGCTTCGTACTGGACCTGAGGCAGGACTACGCTCCAGTGAGAGACCAGGTCCCTGAGGAAAAACTCTACAAGGTACTTAACTACTACTTACTCAAACATTCCCTCACAGAAAGTCTAGATCCGGGGTGTCAAACTCATTTTTGGTTGTGGGCCAAATTCCCGAAGCAAAGGTGTGTCTCGGGCCGGATATATCGTAAGCATCAAAATATTATTATTGAAATTATTGACATTATTTGCTGTCCTGTTTTATGAATTTGAAATAAACAAGTTGTATTAGCTTCATGACAAAATGTGCACTTCCCAATGGCTCTGTGTAGAGAATGTCCAAAGCTAAAATCTGTTCCAGATGTTCAGCTACTTTCCCAACATTAGATCCTTCTCAACTAACTCCCATTCCTGGAGAACCTCCTTCAACTCACTGTGATGTTTTACCAGTGTTCCTCAGGAAAAACCTCCTCAGGAGACAGGATGTCTTTAAAGTTCAGTCACTGGTTCTGTAGTGGACCATGAGTCTCTTGTCGGCTCCACATCTATCGCTCAATCCATATTACAAAGAAACGTCTGATTATCAACATCTCATCATCTATAGCAGGGCTCTCAATTTAAACTGTTGGAGGTCCTCAAATTTTACCTTCTGCTCCATTCAGGGTCTTGGTTAGCCCTGGTTTAGATCTGGTGGAGACATGTTTTAGTCCTGGTTTATGGTTTAGACTTGTTTTCGGGCTGGTTTAGACCTGGTTCAGTCCTGTTAAGACCTTTTTTATCTTAAAACAAACAAACAATACATTTTACAATTGTAACTTATTTTAGTAAGTACGTTTGATTTTTGGATTCTTAATACTCAGCCTTAAATATTATGTATGTCCACAAGTTGGAGGCTGCTGCTCTATAGTCTTTGCTTCTCCTGCGTCATCAGCCATGTTTGTTTTTGTTTGTTGTGCGTGACAGGCCAAAACATCATAAAGTGTCAAGCAGTCACAGGAAAAACTCGTCATCAATCAGCTCTTTTCCATTTTAAATGTTTATGTATACCGAGATAAGACATTTTCTTATCATTGGAAGCATTATTGCAGTATATAAAAATCGTCCAACCCTAAAACAATTGATAGTAAAAGATTTGTACTCACCAATTTGTTTCACACTTAGTTACCTTATCTAGAATAAAAAATGATTAGACTACTGAGTAAAAAAAAACAAGATTTTATTTATTGGCTTTATCACACCGCGATAATTGCTCGAATATGTTTACTGTACATTCTGTCAAAATACAAAAATTCCGGTTGTGAAATTCTACAATTTTTTTCTTTTTTTTGTTTCTTTTTTGTCACATTTTCTTCATGATGTCTAATTAATTTTTGAATATGGACAGTTTTCAAATCTTCAGGAATTAAATAAGCACAAACTTTTGTGCTTTGTTGTTGGTTTGTTGTCGTCCTGCTCCTTTGGTCACTGACCTCTCATTCCTCCTGCAGGTCTACACCTTTAACTCTGTGCGGAAGTCCATGAGCACTGTCATCAAACTGTCCGACGGGACGTTCCGTCTCTACAGCAAAGGAGCCTCCGAGATCATGCTCAAGAAGTGAGTCCCAGGCTGTTCAGAGTTTCCCCAAGGGTTGTCCCAGGTTTCCCTGAGGGGGGTACGGACTCAGACTCACGCCAGAAACAATAATGAGAAAGGTTATTCTTCTTATAGCCAAATCTCTATCTGAAACATGTTCTAATTTTTTGAAGCAGTAAAGCACAAAGCATGTGATTTTGTTTAATAATAAAATACTGTATTGCAGAAAGTCTGGGGAGTGCCTTTGAATTTTCCAATGAATGCCCTAAAAGCCCACATGAAATTGGTCTTTGTCATTTTGCATTTAAAGGAGCCAAAATCGAAGTCATTTTACTTTTCTGAGGCCCGACACAATCCCACAGGACTCAGTTCAGAGACTGACACAAAAGCTGCAGGTTAATCTAAACTCAACTACAAACCTATACAGGGTTGGATTTCATAATTCGCAATGTGTCTATGGCAAAAATGTTTATTTTATTAAAAATAAGGGTGCACTCACACTTCCATCCAAACTCTCCCCTTGCCCGACTTGATACAAGCAGCTGTCATGAGTGGATGTCTGTCACGAAAGTGAGAAGTGACAAAAGGCTGTATTTATATGAGTCAGTGTGGCTGTACAGTGCCACCAAAATAAATGCATTACCTTCTGATGCATGAAGAAAACAGCAGCAGCATCATCTCTCCTCTTGTCGCTGCAGCTCAGAACACAGAGGAGCTCACATGATGAACGGGACACACTCTAAAAAACTCCCCAACTTTCCTCGAAACTATTCCTTAACTCTGTAGCTTCTCCACAAACCTGCTCTCTCCCTCCTGAGCGCCTCTCCCTCGTGTTGATCTGACTTTATAGCATAGTCCTCATTCACCTCCTTTCCATCTTGGCTCATTTCTCTGCTCATGAGACCATCATTTGGCAACATTATCTGACAAATTAACGCTGCGTGTGAATTTCCCTTTGTGATTTGGTGCATGTTCATGTGAAGACTTCAGGAAACGCGTTGTTGAAGCAGTCTCCAAAGCCAAATGAATGAAACAAACCTGGTTCAGAGGCCATCACCACGACAGGTGCCTGTCTGTCCACAGCTGAGTCCACACAGCAGCTCTCGTACCTTTGACTGGATTTGCTTGTGCGAGTGTGAGTGCAGGCCGTTCAGGGGACACAGACCCCTCCCCGACCGTGCTTGGGCAGAGCATGGTTCGGATGTGTACCCTCAGTTCTCTCACATTTGAACATTTTGTAACTAATTTTGAAAATGTTTAAAAGATGATTATAGGGGATTATCGTTCTCAAAGTAACAGTGGGGGAAACACTGCTGTTTATCTACGTCAGACACGAAACAGTGAAGCGTGATAAGCTTTAAAAATATGCACAATAGGTGAATGAATGAATCCTTCAGCAGGTGATTCTGACCATTAGCCTGGCTCTAGAGAAGGGCCTTATGCACTGCACTCGTATGATGAGTCAAACCAGAGGACACATTTTATTGTACAATTGTAGTAATGCCAAATAAAGCACCTTAACCTTAAGGAGCTGGATTTAAAAGTACAAATTTAATGAAGAATCTTTGAAATCATATTAGTTTTATTAGAAGAAACTAAACTCTGGAGGGTCTTTTTCTTGGAAACAAACATAGTTAAAAGCTAATGAATCATGTGGTCACTTGTGAGACCGATAACCGGTATTGACTACTTTATTCTCATTTTAAACTGCAGAGGTGTATGTATATTATCTAAATAAATGTATTTTTATTGTTGTCTTAAGGTGAGACACTGCAAAGCATTTTTTTTTTTTCATTTTCAGGTTTTGGGCCAGTTGGGTCTCTTAACAAATAGACTTCCACCTACTCTAAACAAAGATACCTAATCTTCACAATGATATGTTTAATTATTACACTCATTCAAAGTGTCTCCATAGATTTAAATGGGAAAGTGTCTTTTCAATGGCCATTTTCTGAAATAGCATTTTTCTCAATGACAATGTCTCCACTTCAGTAGCTCCTCATAACTTTACAGTTATTTTTTTAAAATATTTAGTTCCTAGCCTGACTTATTGAGTTTTGAATTTCAAAAAACAAGGCAAATTTTGATTCCTAGCCTGGGAACAGCCATACCGCTTCTCGCGCTGCATTTCATTTCTCTCTGAGAAGCGGTCTGGAGAATCGGACACAGTTTTCGGGGATTTCAATCACAGAGCAGACAATGACTTGTACTCTCTGAGCTACAAGTCATCGGCTTGTAGCTCATGACTTGCAGTTAAAGTTGCAGTTACCAGTTTCCTGGAACTACATTCAGACGCTTTTGACAGTTTTTGACACTTGTATTGTCCAATAAATGGCTTTGGACGCTCGTTGCTTTATCCTCTTCCCCAGACTGAATCTCAGTCAGGTGTTAACCAGGCTATATTTTTCCAATAATACAGAGCGGAAGGAGCACTGCACTAGTGCTATCAATGTTGTGAACATGCATTTGCCCTTTACGTCTGTCCCTTTGTTTTTACTGCAGGCCTGTCTTCGGAGGCAAGAAACTTGTTATTTTGAATATAGTTATGTTCTTGTGTAATTGTGTAATGAATTGTGGGAGGCACATCATCGTAACCAAATGAATTTGTCAATAATTTCTAACATTTTTTCATTCAATTTTATCAACAACTGAACACAGCATAAGCTTAAAAGTTAAACAGATTATCCCTGATGATTTGACCGTGATAAAGTGGTAAAAGAGGATGTGCTTTATGCCGGTTACTGACAGCAGAGCTGACTGTCTCTGAGGCGATTTCCTCCTCTGTCAGAAACATGAGGCTCTTTACCAACTGACTTTGATCACATGATGATTTATTTAATGAAACAGATTGCCTCATCTGTTCATCACTTTTATGGACAGAATTTCTAGGGGCAGCCAGGGGTCGGAGGGGTCTATGGGGAAAGTCCTTTCCTCAAATGGAGCAGTTAAATTTTTTTTCAAATCTGGGGTCTCCAATGATGGACAGCTCCGCAGTGTCCGGTTGTACCTGACCAGCCGGGTCACCCTTGAGGCAACGCGTGTTGTGAAATTGGGCTATACAAAACTAACTTGATTGATTGATTGAAGTATCTTGGGGTCTTGTTCATGAGTTCCCAAATGATGGAGCGTGAAATCGACAGATGAATTGATGCAGGGTCTGCAGAAAGGCAAAGTCGAAAGGCAAAACTCTCGATTTACCAGTCGATCTACTCTTCCACTCTTACCTATGGTCATGAGGTCTGGGCAGTGACCAGAAGGATGAGATCGCGGATACAAGTGGTGGAAATGAGATTCCTTTGCAGGGTGGCTGGGCAAACCCTCAGAAAAAGGTTGAGGTAATTTGGGCAGAGCTCGGAGTAGAACCTCTGCTCCTGAGGTGGCTCGGTCATGTGTTCCAGATGCCACCTCGTCGCCTCCCTCAGGAGGTGTTCCAGGCATGTCCCCTTGGGAGGATGTCCGGGGAAACCCTAGATCCTAGAACACACTGGAGGGACTATATCTCCACGCTGGCCTCGGAACGCCTCAGAAAATCTCCTCCGAGACAGTCAGCTCTGCAGTTACCATAAGTAACCGGCAAAAAGTACATCATCTTTTACAGTGCGGGACACTTTATCATGCGTTCACAAGTGTGGGGCCACTTTACCGCGGTATTTTAGGTAGGCCTAAAATGACGAATTTTGATATAAAAAACAAATAATGATAGAAATCCTCTAATAAAAAATTGTCTCATATTTATGTCAGTAATCTTCAGCGACAGTTTCAAATTGATTCATTTTTTTTTTCTCTCTATTCATCTGCAACTCTGCCTTAAACATATGAAGACACAAATGGAAAGTTGCTCATGGTTCAATCCGGTGAATTTACACACTGTTATAGTATTGTTTGGCATCTCCGTGCTCAAAAAAAACGTTCTGATTTGACTTTTTCCTGTAAGTCTCAGAATAGTGCGACTCTTACTGTGTGACTTTCTCCTCCGCAGATGCTCATTTGTCCTGGATGCCAATGGTGAGCCACGCAGCTTCCGCCCGCGAGACCGAGATGAGATGGTTAAACAGGTCAGAGTGGATCATGCACTATTCTCATTTCACTTTGTTTACACACTGGATACTTTTATCTGCCCGAGTTTGTTGAGACCACATATCCATTCACAAACACCGACATGATAGGAACCCAGACTCGGAATCACGGACCCAATCCAGAAAACCAAGCCCACACCAGGACTCAGGGGCCAAATCCAAAACTGAGCCCACACCGGGACTTACAGGCCCAACGTAGAACCGAACTGGCACATTTTCAACATATAATTTATGTGACATGGATCTCCTCCCTGTAGCAGAGAGGAGCAGCACCAAGAGCCTGCCCTCTTCTTCATCTTCCCGCGACTGCTTTCATCTTTACACAGCTTTGCAAAATTTCCTCAGCATTTACATCCTGGCGTTCTCACAGACACCAAACTGCTGTTTTTAGGCCACTGTGAGTTAAAAAACACTGTCGTGAGCAATACAGAATATCTAATAGTATCTAATAGTCCTGTTCCTTGTGTTATAAACGTGATCACAAGTGTCTTTAAATTTCATGAATCTTCTGAAAAGGCTTAAAGATTGTTTTATAGATGAGGCAACTTGTAAGAGAGAAACACTCAAAGGCAAAGTTATATCAGAAGTGCACACTGCAGAGCTGACACGTGAAACTCGCAGTTAATCAGTTATGTATTTATTAACAATTTATCGATTCATTTAGAAGAGCCAGACTTGGGCAGTAAAATGGAACTTAAGAAGGGTAATCAGGACAAAAATGTAACTCTTGTTCATCACGCAGATATTCCCTGTCTAAAGTGGAACACCTAAATGCAATATTTACTAATGTCACATTTGTATCCATTCAGAAAACAGAGGAATTTAGGAAAAAAATGAATAATTAATTAAAGGTGCATTATATAACTTTTTAGGTTAAACCCACAAAAACCTTGGTATATGACCTTTTAGTGACCCAGTGACTATGGTTGGTTATCATGATGTCTTTACTTTCCATCACAGTGGCTTTTATGATGCTCCAGAATCATGTCTCCATGGTTCCGACACTGAAACTAAATTCTTACAGACGCTATTATCAATAATAGAAAACACAAAATATCAATGCCTTAAATAAAGTGTATTTTAAAAATAAAGTGTATTCTGAGCATGTCTCCTTTAAGCAGGAAACAAATCATAGAGGCCACCGTGATGGAAAGTAAAAGTGCTATACTAACCACCCAAAGGTCAAATATGCACTAACGTCAAGTTGTTGCTGTTGTTTTGTTTTGTTTTTTGGCACAAAAAATGACATAATGCACCTTTAAATGCAAATTGCCCACAACAGGAAATTTCAAAGTGTATAACTCAGTTCACAAAATTTGGCCTATTTTTTTTTATAATTTTAGTATGCCTGCCAGTGATCAGGCCATTGATAATAGTAAAAAAGCCTGTATTTTTATTTCATGTTGCAGGTGATTGAGCCGATGGCATGTGAAGGCCTCAGGACCATCTGCATCGCCTACAGAGACCTGTCCCCGAACCCGGAGCCTGACTGGGAAAACGAGGCGGACATCGTGACGGAGCTGACCTGCATCACTGTGGTGGGCATCGAGGACCCGGTCAGGCCTGAGGTGACTCTTCTTTCACATCATTTAAACATATCGTACAAGCAGTGGCTCATTTTATTACCTTAGTAAAAGCTCGGATACTACTGATCAAATACAAGATAAGTAAGCAAATATTTGTTGTTAAAACTACTGCAGGTGACAGCATCGATATTCCACTGTGCACTGGTCTATGTGTGGTCACCTAGTTTTCTCCTTAACATATTAGCTTTGATGCCAGAGCAAAAAAGACCAAACTTTTCATACTGCGATATGTATTTTATGAAATTTTGCCACCAAGTGAGCTGCAGAAATCCAGGAAATCACTACAACCACCGCAATCTCTCGTCTTTTCCCACGCTTTCCCATACACAAATGTCGGCATGTTTGGTATCCACGTGTTGTCAGATGCACAATATTAATTTGTAACCAAAATTAGGATAATTTCATCTCAGTGCATTTCTGAAGGCGGAGAATGGCGGTGGGTCCGGCCCATGTGCAGAAGTCCCTTACAAAACATCTCATTTTCTCCAAAGGCTTTCCTTATGAAAAGATCTTCACTTTATTGGAACTTACAGGCTTGAAACTTTCCAGTTTGTACTTATAAAAAGGATTTGTTAATATTTACTTCCTAGCCAGATTTATTGAGTTTTGAGTCCCAAAAAACCAGGCGAATCTTGATTTATTATTTTTTTACAGATTTTTTTTCACCAATTACTACCTTATTGAAAAAACTAAATAAGATCAAAAATCCCCTCTGAAAATAATCTCTGTCATTAATGTACCCACAAAATAAAATTAGATATTTAAACCTGCCTCAATCTATTATTTAGATTTTGTTGCTGAAAATATAGGCAATTTTGTTATTTTTTAAGACTAAAATAAGTAATTATTATAAAAATACATAAAATGACATAAAAAATGCAATACATTTTTGTTTCACATATATGCCAGTTATCTACAGCAACAGTTTTAAATTGATATCTATCCATTTATATTTTTTCATGTTGCCTGCAGTGTCCCTGCAGTGTCCCTGCAGTTTACCCGTAAAAAGGAAGAATGGATTGGGTTCAGTGCAGGCCAAACGAAGTCTTCTCAGGCGAGCAGTATCGCCGGTCAAACTGCGGACAGATGAAGCCAGCTTCCATATTTCCCATTTTCTGAGCAATTAAGAGCGAGTTTGTTGAAGGTGCCCGCCCTTCCCGGGCCAGCTGTCAATCAAACCTAGCTGCTGGACAACTTCAATGCTTGAAGGCAGCTGATTGATTTACATTTTTTGTAAATCAAAACAGGATGATGTCGAACAAGTTAAGACAAACCTGTGAAGGCAAGAATGGCAAGCCTTAATCCAATAATCGTTTTCAGAGCGGCCAAAATATTTCAATGGAAAGTCAATAGAGCCAAGCGCAGAAGGCGCCAATGAGGCTCCACTTAAGGAGATTCTGCTCCGCCTCTCGCTTCCTATCTGGCTTCCATGTGGACAGGCTAATGTACTGTCCATTTCCTTTGACTGTCTTGCCTTAATTTGAGTGTAAAATGGGTGCTCCAGCTATTTCAACATAATGCTACCAGGTGATAAAGGAAGGATAGTATTTAAACAGAAGCTTAAAACAATTGTTATCGCTGAACCGCATGCTGCCATTTGAACATGCTTCATTTCACAGTGACACCAGTGGTAGAGACCAAGCGTTTTCTGCATTAATGTCATTATTATGTTATTATATATGTCATGTTGAACACTTATGGCGACACATCAACAGTTTTGTCCAGAAGAAGGCATTGTTAAAATTCCTGATGTCTGTGCCGCAGGTTCCAGATGCAATTCGAAAGTGCCAGCGCGCCGGCATCACGGTGCGGATGGTGACGGGAGACAACATCAACACTGCCCGAGCCATCGCCGCAAAGTGTGGCATTATCCATCCAGGAGACGACTTCATCTGCTTAGAGGGCAAGGACTTCAACAGGCGCATCCGCAACGAGAAGGGAGAGGTAAAAGCACTAAAAACACTGACAACATAACCCAGAAGATGACTTTGTCTGCTTAGAGGGCAGAGACATCATCAGGCTCATTTGCAACGAGAAGAGAGAGGTTAAAACACTTAAAACACAAAAAATGACTCAAGGAACAATTTCATCTGCATAGAGGGCAGAAACTTCAACAGGGGTATTGGCAACGACACAAGAGAGGTAAAATCACAAAAAACACTAAAACCATGACCCGAGAGACGATTTCATCTACTCAGAGGGCAAGGACGTAAACAGACGCATCCACAATGAGAAGGGAGAGGTACAAACACTAAAAACCCTAAAAACATGACCCAAGAGACGACTTCACCTGTTTAGAGGGCAACGACTTCAATGAGTGCATCTACAACGAGAAGGGAGAGGTAAAAACACAAAAAACACTAAAACCATGACCCAGGAGACGACTTCATCTGCTAAGAGGGCAAGGACTTCAACAGACGCATCCACAATGAGAAGGAAGAGGTAGTAACACTAAAACATGAAATCCCTAAAGTTTACTGAAGTTTCCAAAAGTTTTCTGAAGTTTGCTAAGGTTTCTGAAGTTTCCCGAACAGTTGCAGTGTGTCCTTGATTTGAGCTGCGTCCCACAAACACACGTCTCTCCCTTCGTCCCGCAGATTGAGCAGGAGCGCATCGACAAAATCTGGCCCAAACTACGAGTCCTGGCACGGTCCTCCCCCACAGATAAGCACACCCTGGTCAAAGGTGAGTCCACAACCCTTCATGAGCCACACTTTAAGAGAAACTGACCTCATGAGACACGAGAGGTTCGTTTTCAGGTTCTGGCCAGCTTTGTCTCTTTCACCCACTCTAAAAACAAGCACCTAATCTTCAGAATGACGTATTTAATTATTGCACGGATTCAATGGTTTCTCCATAGATTAGCCTGATTTATTAACTTTTGAATTTCAATAAAACAAGGCAAAGTGTGATTTTCTTTGCAGATTTTTTACACATAGCTTGTTTTTTAAAAGGAAACAAGATATCCAATATCCCTTCTGAAAAAGTCTTTGTAACAAGTACATCTACAAATTAAAATCCATCCATCTTCTTCTGCAATCCGTTTCCGGGTCGCAGGGGCAGCAGTCCAAGCTGCCCATCATACAATGCACCAGCCCCTCATGGCTCCTCTCGCAGGTGGTGCGTCTACAGGAGGACAGCTCCATGATGCTCCTGGCGCTGATCCAGGCAACACAGCTGTCCGTTTTCTTCTGCATTACACTTCCATGCAGCAGCTTCTTGTGCAAAGTGTGCTGAATAGTTGAATGGTGCACAATGACTCCATCTGTTGCAAAATCATGTTGTAGGTCTTTGGTGCTGGTCTGTAGGTTGACCTTGAGTGTTCTCACCATTTTTTCCCCTAATCCATGATGGTGATCAATCTTTGTTTTGAGGTCATTTGACAGTTCTTTTGAGACTCCCATGTCGCTACGCTTCAGTGAAGATTCACAGAGGAGGGAAACTTACAATTGCTCCTCTTAAATATTCTCTCATAACTGGGTCACTGAGCTTACCAAACCAATTTTGAGTTTCAATTATTAGTTCTAAAGGTTTTGAAATCAGTAAAATTACAACAGTGCCCAAATGTATGCACCAGCCTAATTTTGTTTAAACAATTATTGCACAAGTTCTGTAAAAAAACTTCATTTCACTTCTCAAATATCATTGTGTTTGTCTCCTATGTGATATATTAAACTGTTTTTTTAATCCTAAGAAACAATGATTTATAAAGGAAAATCATGAGAATTAACAAGGTTGCCCAAACTTTCGCAGCCCAATGTATTTAAACTTTCAGATGTCATGTCATTTTTAGACAAAAAATACAAATATTTATATAAAAACATAAAATGACAGACACTTTGTCCAAAAAGTGAATCTTCTTGGGCAGCGTACAGTGATTGGCCGAGCTGCCTCGGTGTGTGATGAGGTTCTGCACTGCATTGAACATCAGTTTAATCAATAACAAACACTTGGTGTACACTGATATCGGATAGTTTTTAGATAAATCATCGGGCAAATAGTAATCTGAAGGACATATATTTTATAGTGTACCCCAGTGTGGGGGCTGAGGTCCCTCTTCCTGGAGCAAAGGCACAACGACCCATACTTCAGATATGCTAACCACCCAACAGCTGTTGGGTCACTAAAAGTCAAATGTGTATTTTTCACATTCACATTTATTAGAATATTGCAAAAAAAATATTAGATCACTTTTTCAATTCTCCCTCCCCTCCCTCTCACTCTTCTCTCTCTCCTCCCTCCCCTCCCTCTCACACTTCTCTCTCCTCCCT
>JAADKR020000019.1:14214651-14226520 GCA_011763505.2 Lythrypnus dalli
GAGCAGTGGCTTTGGTGTCTGTTCGTGGGCGTCGGAGAACTGCTGTGGGGCCAGGTCAGAGCCTAATCCTTAACCACGTCTAAACCAGGACTAAAGTGGGTCTAAACCAGGTCTAAACCAGGACTAAACCAGGACTAAACCAGGTCTAAACCATGACTAAACCATGTCTAAACCAGGATTAAACCAGGTCTAAATTGGGTCTAAACCATGCCTAAACCAGGCCTAAACTAGGTTTAAACCAGGTCTAAATAAGGACTAAACCAGGTCAAAACTAGGTCTAAACCAGAAAGAAGACACATGCATTCAATTCTTTATTTTTATGTAAAAACAAGGACAGAAAATCTGTTTTCCATATTCATGTCAGTAATCTATAGCAAATAATTCAGGTGATATCTATACATTTAAAAATGTTCCCTATTCACCTGCAGTGTCTCGCCGTAAGTCTGCTTTGGCAACATGGGTAGATTCCTTATATAAAAATAGCCTATATTGACATTCATTGCTTTTCATGAATCAAAATACATTTGTATTGAAATTAACAAAGAGTTGCAAAGTATTTATTTGATTTTATATTGGATAAACAAAGCATTGTTTTTCCAATTAGGTGGCGATGAATTCTAATTCAGGTCCTATTATAATTGTTTTTATTTATACGACTTGTATGACCAAACAGAGTGACCAGATCTTCCGACGTAACTGGGAAACCATTTAATAATTTATGACTGGGTTGCTACAGTGCTTATAATGATCCATCATGTTTGTGAGATCTTTTCATCACAATCTAAAGCACACTGTTCTTCTGGAATTTTTGAATAGACAAAAAAGCGAAAAAGGCTACAGCAAAAGTTTGGGCACCTGCAAAGTTTTGGCTTACTTTGGCCAGCAGGTTCTACATTGGCATGCAAAGGATTAGTGGTGACATGTAGATGTAAGCTTCATGCATTTTGGAATCAAGAAACGTTTTGGGTGGCATGTGCAAAGGTCTGTTTGGAGAAGAACAATGGAGATGGAACCATCCTCCTTTAGTGTTGTTTTCTAGCCGTGGCATAGGGAATATTTCATGTGGGACAAGGAACAGATTCAATTAAAGATGTAAGGTGAAAACGTAACACCTGTGAAAAAGCTTTTCCTGACTAAACAAAGACCTGTGGAAGAACCTCTCCTTCAAAGTCTCGTGACCTAAACATTGTTGACGATCTGTGAATGGACTTCTCTTTCAGGCGTCCAACCTAAACATCATTAAAGATATGTGGATGGACTTCACCTTCAAAGTCTCTTGACCTAAACATCATTGATGATCTGTGGCTGGACCTTTCCATCACAGTCACCTGACTTAAATAACATTGAAGATCTGTGGGAGAATGGGGAAAAAATCCCTAGATTAAAAAGACTCATTGCTGACTTAAAAAGTGGTTAAAGCGGTTATACTCTGCAGGAGCCCTAGCTTTCTAAAAAGATTAAATCTCTTTTTATAACCTGATATTGTTTGAAATGTAATGTGGATGTCCCACGTGAAGACCATTTGTCAGCAGTCATTTCACCCACATCTCCGTGTTTTGACCCGTTTGCAGTTGATCGCCACAGTGCCCACGGAGCGGCTGCCCTGCCTGAAGGAGGCGGGCCTGGGTCTGGAGCCCGGAGAGGAGGAGGGAGAGGAGCTGGCGGAGGACGAAGAGGAGATCGACTGTGCAGAGAGAGAGCTGCGTAGAGGGCAGATCCTGTGGTTCCGAGGCCTCAACCGCATCCAGACGCAGGTAAAGTAGAGAGGCTGCCACCGAGGGGATGCTAAAGCTAACATTAAGCTAACACTTAAGCTCATCTACAGCTACTACGAAGACTACCACCAGTGGGACCACGAGGGCTACTGCTAAAGCTACCACTAGGCCTGTCACAGTATTTTTTTTAAAAGATCGATTAATCATCCCAGATAACAGTATTACTAACTAAATTCTTTCCTATTGCCGCTCTTGATTGATTGATTGATTCTTGATGAAACTTGATTAGAATTAAATATGACTAAGATAATACATTAATGCTTAATTAAAGCAGCTACAGGTCACGATAACATTTGAAGCTCGATATATATGGCAGGAAATGACAATATTGAGGTCCACTTGATTATGCTAAAACAGGGGTCTCAAATTAGGGTAGGTTTTTGATAAAACATTCAAAAAAGGGCAACTGTACAATATTCTCAAAAAAACAAAAGGTGCCTTTGATCAAATTAAATCAAATATATTTATGCAAACAACAGAGATGAGATCCTGTGGTCACCAAAACGGATTCCCTCCAGCCCCTGGCTAGAAATTCTGTCCATAAAAGTTATGAACAGAACAGGTGACAAAGGACAGCTCTGACGGAGGCCAACCTGCACCGGGAACAGGTCTGACTCTGCTGACAATGCGAACCAGACTCCTGCTGCGGTCGTACAGGGAACGGACAGCCCTTAGCAAAGGACCCCCAACCCCATACTCCTGGAGCACCCCCACAGGACACCACAAGGGACACGGTCGAACACCTTCTCCAGATCCACAAAGCACATGTGTTGGGCGTACTCCCATGAACTCTCGAGCACCCGATGAAGGGTGTAGAGCTGGCCCAGTGTTCCACAACCGGGATATGAACTACACTGCTCCTCCTGAATCCAAGGTTCGATTAATTACGTCTTAATCTGTCAGCGTGACGGACGGCCTTTAAAAAATTCCGTCAGTGCTTAGAGAGAATTGTTTCTAACAACAGGGAAACTTTTCAGTGTGCTCTCTGGCACCTCTGATCGCACGTCTTAATCCCAACTGTATCCCAGGCCATGTTTCTTGTAGGTCCATCAAAGCTCCAGTTCCGACCCTGATCCTAACCTAACCTAAAATCCGAGCAGAAAACTGCAATGATACATCGAGCTCCGCGTTATCATCAGTTCTACCATGACGGATGTGATGGTCCTTGACGAGGCAAACGTGGCGGCCATCTTGTGACTGGCCTTTTAGACAAATTGTAATGTAAAGTAATGTAAAAAGTGTTTCTATAAATAAAAGTTAAAAATGAGATAATGATGGAGTCCTAACAAAATAAACCTTAGTGTTAACCACAAACATATTTTTTTCTATAGAATGACAGTATTTTTGCCTGTTCATACTCAAGAGACAAATATCTATAACTACAATTACATTTATTTTACAACAAACAGCTATAACATTATAACCTACTTTTCCAATTGTTGGAACATGGTTATTGAATCAAGGACAGGCATATTGGGATGTAATAATTCATCGAAACTGGATCTAAAGTAAAAAAAAAAAAAGAAAAAAAGCTAGACCTGCTCTAGAATCCAATCACAGAACAGGGAACGACAGGAAGACGATGAGTTGGCAGCAGACAAAAAACTCTCTTTTGTCGTAGAGCTACGCACAGACTCTTATGATAGACACTTGTATTGCCCAATAAATGAATATTTGGAACCGATACCCGATCCCATTTTTTTTCATCCCATAGCAGAATCAACTCTAGTTTACACAAGTCCCTGAGCGGAATGACCAGTCACAAGATCTTGCCTTACTTTCCAATGGATTACTGTGGTGACTTATAGTTTTATTTAAATATCTTTGTATATACTATATATATATATATAACTACTACTAGGACTACTACTTAAGTGAAAGACAAATTATATCCCAGTGGTTCTCAAGCTGTGGTGTGCGGTCCCACTGGTGGTACTTGGGCTCCTTCAGGTGGTCCTCAGCGTTATCTGCAATTTTACACTTTGTTTGTTCTCATTGGAGAGTATTCAATTCGTGATGCATTTAAAGTTTGGTGTTTTCCTGGTTATCACATGGTTCGCGTCACATTAAGACCATTTGAGATCTATTTTACGCTCGGTTTGACTATTTTTGTATATATTTTTGTTTGTTGGCAGTGTTTCCCAGCCTCTCTTTCCTTCAGATTATTCATGTACCACAAGAACTCCCTCTATATAAGACAATAACTACAAACATCTCTCAAATTAAAGTTTCATTGGTTTGAAATGACAATACTGTCAATAATATCTGGTTGGGAAACACTGCCTTATGATTTTCACTCGTCCGAAATGTAGCTTATTGTGATTAAGACAAAATAATGTAACTTTTCTTTTTCTCATTTTTCTGACTGTGCTGCATTTTTGTTTCTTTTGTGCCAAATAACAAACTTTCTTTCTCCTCAGAGCAGCGATTCTCTTAAATGTGTTGTGTAATGTAAACCTTTGCCTTATCGCTTGGCGGTATGTATCCAACGTTTCCACTTTTGTGCCTAATCCTCGCTCAGTTCGACCGGAGAGACAAAAAACATGACGCACACACTCTGCTGAAGTGACTCTTGTGCTTTTAACCATGTTTTAATGTCATTCCTGTTGGTTTCATCTACACGCCTCTGAACCATCTGCATCTGTTGAGTCACTGAAAAGAGAAACTGTTTAAATTAGGCAAAAAAATAAAAAATAAAAACAATGACAGCTGCTGTGAAGGGGAGACACTGCAGGCATTATTTTCTTGTTTGGGGCCAGTGTGGTCTCTTGAAATAAAGACTTTCATTTACTCTGAACAAAAACACCTAATCTTCACAATAACATGTTTAAATATTATATTGATTCAATGTTTCCCCATAGATTTATATGAGAAATTGAAATTTCAAGGGCCATATTCTCATTTCACATGCATTTTGCTCAAATTGTGGCGACAGTTGTTTGTGTTTTTTTATTGAACAATAAATCAAAATAGAAATTATTGTGACAGGCCTAAATACAGAATATTTTACCTTCTTCTCTGTTTGGGCTCCAATGTCAGGAATATGCATCGTTGCAATTAGTGGCGTTATACTGTACATTAGCCTTTATTTAATAATAATAATAACGCATTAGTTGTATATCGCGCTTTGGGGGCCCCTGACATAGAGTGTGATTAAAGTGTAATGTCATGGATGAGGAGTGTGTTTTGAGACTGAACATGCCGAGATATTTCTGATGAGAATACAACACTACGACATGGTTAAAAGCTCAGAGAAGTTCACTTCAGTCTTACTGGTAAAACAATTGGGCACACGGCCCGGCCTTGGCTCGGAGCTCCCTGACTGGGCCTGCTGTTCAAACTGCTGTTCTGTGTGTGTCCTGCAGATGGAGGTAGTGAGCACGTTCAAACGCAGCGGTTCGTTTCAGGGGCAAGTGAGGAGGCGCTCATCAGTGCTCAGTCAGCTCCACGACGTAAACACTCTCTCTACCCCCTCTCACGTCTCTCTGTCCACCGCTACAGCCAACCCCAGCACCGCACCGAGCGGGAGTGAGTGCAGCATGCACGACAAAACGACAACAACACAACAGCAACAACATGACAACAACAACACAACGTAAACACTCTCTACCTCCTCCCACGTCTCTCTGTCCACCGCTAGAGCCAACCCCAGCACCGCGTCGAGCTACATATCTGTAGATAGGATCAATGTGTGCATATTGTAACCATTTGATGCACAATGAGAACATCTGAATTCGACTTAGCTCCTTAGCTGGATGGAGACAGCAGTGATACACTTCTCAACACGGTCATGGTCAATGCTCACATATTTTTCTAAAATATTGGCCTGGTCGATGTGAACTGAAGCCGTTCATTTGTGAAGGTTGAACAGTTAGCATTTAGCATTGTAGCAGCTACAAGCTACAGCTAACATCCCGAGCAGCTAAAACACTGACAATACAAACTCTAAATATTACAGAGAAAGGACACTCCTGATCAAAAACATTGAACTTAAAATTTAATGTACTTACATTCTGCACTGGTGGCATAAGAAGGCTCTACGTAGAGCTTTTAAATGAAAAAAGAAGAAATGAGAACATGCCACCAAAAGTTGTGAGCAGGCAATTTATTGAAAACAACAACAACCTTTCCTGTCAAGTAATCACTGTGAAGATCTTTTGATGCCAAAGGCAAAAAGCTCACCGTCTTTGAACGTAGTAGGATTGTTGAGCTGAATAAGTAAAGGCTCCCACATTGTACCATCACTGCTGAAGTCATTTTGCATGTTTTCAAAGATCCCCAGGGTTATGGAACAAAAATATCAAGCCAAAAAATCTCACCAGCGCTGTGCAGGTTGCTAAAAGACCACGTCACCTTCAAAGCCACAAAATTGCCCATTTGAACTATGCAAGTTTATTTGTTTGAAGAGAAAATAAAGAAAAAATATAACCTTGATGGTCCTGATGGCTTCCAACATTACAGGCCTGATTAGAAGATGCCACCTAAGATGGTTTTCTACGCAGAACAGTGGAGGGGGCTCCATCTTGATCTGGGCTGCTTTTTTCTTCAATGAAACAATGGAGCTCCAGGTTGTGAAGCGGCAGCAGCAGCTGGCGATGTGGAGATGATGCAGCCGGCATCCTTAATGACTGCAGGGTTAATCAGCAGGACAACACGACAATTCACAATGCCTGTCTGACCAAGACTTTTTCCAGGAAAATAACATCACTCTTTTGGACCATCCCGTGTGTTCCTCTGCATTTAGGGATGGGTGTCAAGGGAAGTTTACAAAAGTTGCAGACAGTGGATGCCCTTTGTGAAGAAATCTTCACCACATGGAGCAACATTCCCACTACCCTTCCCACTTGCATCATGCATACCAAAATTATTTTTTGAAATGATCAACAATAATGGTGGAGCTACTCACTACTGAGTCAGTTTTTGACAATTCAATTTCTGTTTTTGAAAGGTTTTCTAGTTTTTCTGAGCTGCGGGTTTTAACCTTAAACTTTTGATCAGCTTGTAAAAAAACTTGAATCTTCAACTGGACAGAGTTGGTTGCTCTTGGAAAAGGAGCAAGGAAGAAGCTTCTGCAACAAGAAGCGAAACGTCCTCTTCTCAACCAACCCTGTCCAGTTGAAGATTCAAGTTTTTTCTGCAATGACCACTACCTGGACGACCGAGAGCCTACACAAACGGATTTTGATCAGCTGATAAACCTGGTAGGCTAAACTGATAGCCTACTTCCATTAAATTGTTTTCAATAATGTGCCTGCTCACAACATTTGGTCTGTTGTTCCCGGTTATTTTTGCATTTTGAAGATTAGATTAGAACCTTCTTATGATCCAACAGTATTAAGTAAGTAATCAAAATGTTGATCAGGAGTGTAATTGTATTTGCCTCATGGATCATTAAGTCTGTAGACTAAATTAAAGTTACTATCTCATTGATGCCTTGATTAAGTCTTCAGAGTGAAAGTCATTTTGCTGCAGCTGGACTGACGGTTCGGCAGGTGCACGTCTTATTTACAAATCACAATGTGCTCTGGAGCTGCATTGTCTGGAACACTTGAGAGCCATGTCTGTGACTCCAACTCAATTTTCGGATACAATAAAACAAAACAATATGTCAACAGACACCAGCCCCTGAGCCACGCAGAGCTGGAGTATCATGCACCACAACGACACGCTCCACCAACACAAATCCCAGTGTTGTGAGTGGCTCAGACAAAGTGAGTTTAATGTCTGCACATCCACTGGACCCTAGCCTGGGAACAGCCATGCCACTTTGCGCACTCCATTTCATTTCTCTCAGCAAAGTCTGGGGACGAAGGACCTGCTGTTGGTCTCCAATCACAGAACAGGAAGGGACCGCAAGACGATCAATCAATCAATCAATCAAGCTTTATTTGTAAAGCGATGACGTGTACTATGCAACACTCCAAGCTGATAGTTTTTAATGCTTCCATATCTAAGATGCAGCAGACGCGAAGCTCTCTTCTGATGTAACCTTAGACCATGTTTTAAAAATATTAATAATAAGCCATGTTCTTCCTCGTCTCATTTTTGTCGCGCTTCATACGCCATCTGGTAAAATTGATACAACTGGCTAGTGGTGTGTTCCAGGCAACTGGTAACTGGGATATTTCTGACTTCCAAATTGGGAAAAATGCGTTTGATCGCCACTCAAACGGGTAATGTCAACTTGTAAACTCAGAGATGGTCAGTGAGGTCATACAAGATGAATAGCACAAAGGCAGTGTACTCTTGATAATACTTAACTACTGCCTCAGTCATGCTAACCTTTGCTTTTGTCACAGCCTTCATTATATTTATTATTTAACATGCTTTGAATTGTATCTGCTGCAGGGAAATGTCCACATAACGTAAGCATCGTAATAGCTACTGTTACAGTATATGTTATGTACTAGTTTATTAAACTCAAATATTCTGAGGTCGGATCTCGGATAATTTTCAAGTGGAAAAAATCCCAGTAACCAGTTGCCTGGAACACTCCATAAGAGCTAGGTACATATGCTTATGATAGACACTTGTATTGACCAATAAATGGCTCTAGGCGGTCTTTAACCACGCCTCCATTTACCTTAGTGCCCAAACTTAACCTCACTGTGGTTTAACCAGATGTGATGTAACCAGACCCAATGCCTTTCTTCACTTCAGAAATGCACTGAAAGGAAATTACCATCATTTTGATTACATTTTAAAGTTGTGCCTCTGACATGGATTAAAAAAGTCAGCATTTGTGAATGGGAAAGCATGTGAAAATATGAGAGACTGCGACTTTGTGGATTTTTGCAGCTTGCACCCTGACACCTTCAAATATGCATCACAGATGGAAAGTTTGGCCTTTTTGTTTTAGTCTGGCACAAAAGCAAAGATTTTAAGGAGAAAACTTGATAAAAACCTTAACATTGGCCACTGCGTTGAAAATTAATGCTTTCACCTGCAGCGTCTTGCTTTAAATTAACAATTTTTTCGTTCTAAAGTGTCTGAGAAAAGCAGTTGTTTCCTCTTTTCCTTCATTGAAATAGCCATGTTTTTCAAAATGCTATATGTCAGCAAATTAGGTAGGTTAGGTCAAATGACTTTTCTCACTCTTTTCCTAACAATATACACAAAAAGAGGCATATATCCCATGACAAGTTCCAACTCCAAATCACACAACCAAGAGATTCACATTTCACACTTCACCTGCACTCATCTCCGCCAAACAACGATGTAAGAAGGCTGGGACAGGCATTTGACACATGGCACACGCTACATACAGACCTCCACACTGACCTCCACACTGACCGTGTCCAGGTGGATGAACCACCCTGTGATCGCTGCACGGCACGTGGACTGCAGTTTCCTGGCTCGTCTTTCTCCCCCTTTACAAAAAAAAAAAAAAAACAGCACCCCCTTTTGGCTTGGTTCCAGTGTTCCTTTCGTTGAATGTGAATTTCGGCACGAGGTGGGACTTTTGCTTTCTCCTCAGCATTTATATTCACTTGAAAAAGATCAAAATGAAATTGGAAACAGTGGAATTCCTGAGTGTCGCGAGAGCAGAAGCCCCGCCTCGTGTGCTTGGTGTTACTACATGTTTGTGAATGAAGTCAAGCGTGGGGGGAGGGGCTTTGAAATTGTGTATTTTGTTTTAGTATTTTATGTTATAGTGCCATATTTTAAACATTATTTTTGAACAGTTCCTCACCAACTAGGCCTAATGCACTTCTGCAAAGTCAGTAAAGGGTAAACTTCGAGTATAGACCCGCTGCACACTGCTGTGAGTCCATTGTCTTTGTGATTTTTTTTTCCTGTGCATTTGCAGCTTTTGGGGGACGTTGCCTCTCGTCTCCGGCGATCTTCGAAAACATTCTTTCCTCTGTTTTAAAGATCTTTTGTTTCTCTTAAGTCTAAGAGCCATTCCAGGTTTTTAACGGATGAGGAAGTCAGCCAAGATTTGCACCAAAATGTGTCCTGAAAAATGTCACACGGAATACTTACATGGGCTAAAATCATTTGGATTCAAGAATGTTTGTCCTGATTTGAGTTGTTTTGCCTTCTTTAAATGTTCCTTTGTGGGTCTGGACGTGCGGCTCTCATGGCATTTGCGAAATACGGCGCGGATGTTGACATATCTTGCAGAACTGCCATGAAATATTGTACAGAAAGTGTGTACGGAGTGAGAGGTTGGGCTGGGCAGGATTTCAATTGGCCTGGATCTTCCTCCTCAGGCAGCAGTGAATATGAAACGTTATAAAGCAAATCCATGGCACCAGATGGCTCAGAATGCATCCGGTGATGGATTATAGGTTTTTTTTTTTAAATCAGGAAATGCAGATAGACACTGAAATGACTAAAGTGAAGAGAATGCTCTGTTTTTGGCAAGGGTGTACAGCCCAACGTTTGTTTTGCTTGATATGTCTTAATAACATGCAATAAAAGAGATCTTAGTGCGTTAAAGTTACTGTCTGTGTGACAAAATCTGGAAATTCTCAAAAATAAAACAACTTAAATTGAATAAAGGTTGGGAACCACAGTTATAGACCCACTAAATAAAAACATCTAAACTACTCAAAAATACTCCAAATGAGGTGTAACATTCTGAACAGATTAATTTGAGCTCATGTAAATATCCTGTCTCTCAGCGCAGTCATGAGTGTTTTCCACACGGTGTATTTAGATTGTACCCAATCTAAATCGCGGCTCTTGTCTAGAATATTCGATAAGTTTTCGTTTGTAGAGATCCACTTTTTGTTTCTCCATCGTTCCTTTTTACCTTAGGCCTCATCCTTATCCCCATCCTCCTCCTCTGTCGAGTCAAACCTTTTCTGGATGTCAGTTCTGAGTCTGTGAGAGCGAGCGCATGTTCCACTGTCTGCTCGTCCCGTGAAGTTGTGAAGTCGCGTTCCGTCGTGTGGCTTTTGGGCTTTGGAGAGAGCGCTGCATGTGTGTCGCGCTCGGCTGTTTTCCATCACTCGCTGTTTCCTCCGAGCCTCCTCTGTCGCTTCTTCTGTCCTTGTTTTCTTCGTCTTTCCTAGGCTCCTTATTCTGCCCCAGCCCCCTCAATTTATCCTTCCCTCTGCCGTAGGCTCTTAAATATGTCCTTTCCGAGGCTCCTCTGTCTGTCCTAACCTCTTCAGTCTGTCCAAGCCTCCACCCAAGCTTTTTTAGTTTGTCCTAGCCTTTTTCTAGACTTTTCACCTTGTCCTAGCATCCTAGCCTCAGTTTTCTTTTTTTCACCCTTTTGCGTACCCTTCCTCAGTGCTCCATTTTTAGACCTTCGAACTTCTCTTGTCGGTGGTAGAAATGGGGGTTACATGTGAAGAGCAGGACGAGTCTCATGTGGAGGGTAAAACTAGTCTGATCTGGACAGCAGAGCTAGTCGTATGTGGACAGTAGAACTAGAGTTAAATGTATGGTTAAACTAGAGTCACATGGGTGGTAGAATTAGAGAAATTTGTATGGTTGAACTAGATTCATGTGCGTGGTAGAACTAGAGTCATGTGAATGGTAGAACTAGTGTGACTTGTGGACAATAGAACTCGTCTCATGTAGACAGTAGAACTAGAGTTACATGGACTATAGAACTAGAGTTACATATGGACGGTAGAACTTGTCTCATGTGGATGGTAGAATTAGCCTCATGTGGACGGTAGAACTAGATAGTCATGTGGACGGTAGAACTAGAGTCATGTGGATTGTAGAATTAGAGTTACATGAACGATAGAACTAGAGTCACATGTGGATGGTAGAACTAGCCTCATGTGGATGGTAGAACTAGCCTCATGTGGATGGTAGAACTAGTCTCATGTGGATGGTAGAACTAGTCTCATGTGGACAGTAGAACTAGAGTCACATGTGGACAGTAGAACTTGTCTCACGTGGACGGTAGAACTAAAGTTCTGTGACACTTTGAGGCCTTTTTCACTGGCAGTTCGAGCCCAGCCCAGTACCAGGTACTTTGTAGTGTAGTGTAGTGTAGTGTAGTATAGTGTAGTCTAGGGTCTCCACCGGACAGCACAGGGTCAACAGCAAGTTGTAGGACCAGACTCATATCGTCACAACAGCAAAAAACACAATTCAACAGCTGCATTCTTGTGTGCAGCTGT
>JAADKR020000019.1:14249193-14265050 GCA_011763505.2 Lythrypnus dalli
ATTTTTGTTTTTTTAATTGCATTACAGAAAATAAAGAACTTTGTCACAGTATTCTAATTTTCTGAGACAGTCCTGTAGATGGACTGCTTATAATCTACTTCTTCTTGAAGCTGTAAGGAAGTGGCTCAGGCTCTAGAAGTCCCTCGCTCTAATGGACTTTACTTTGAAACATTTTTGCTCCTATTTAAAGTGGAGATGACACATAAGACAAATAAAAAAAAAATATTTTGCTCTAATTGTACTTACTTTTCTTGGTTTAACATTTTTGTGATGTTTTCACAAGTGAGATTTAGTGTGGAGACTCTGGTAAAACGAGGCGTGGTTAACGACCATCCAGAGCTGTTAATTGGGCGATACAAGTGTCTATCTTAAGCCTCTGTATGTAGCGCTTAACCAATCATAACAATTTTACAAGATGACATATGATATACATTAGACGAAGAAGAACACAGCTGATAATTCTTTCTATTTTTAGAACATGGCCTAAGGCTACATCAAAAGAGAGCTTCGCGTCTGCTATATCATCTATATGCCATCTTTAATACGGAAACATAAAAAACTCCAATCTTAGAGTGTCGAATAGTACGCGTCATCGTCTTGCTGTCCCTTCTTGTTCTGTGATTGGCTAGCACAATAAAGAGATAAAACAATAAAAGTCATAAAAATGTCAAACTAGAGAAAACTAGATAAAAAGTCTATGTCTAAAGAAAATGTGGTCTAATGTTCCATATACAGTAGTGTTATACATTTTTTGCCCCGACCTGAATTTTGGACAAACTTTGAGTTTTAGACAAACTGAGTTTTCGAGTATGTTTAGGATGTTTGATTCCTGAAAAGCAGAGGAAAGAAAGCGAGATAATAATATTTTTGAAAAACAATGTAGTCACTATATATTCTTTGTCTCACTCTGTTGGGGATATTTCATATAATCGTAATACTAAATATTATACATTTTTGGAAAGCATTCAACTAGCCCCACGCAACCGTGGGGAACCGAACACATCAATTTAAACTTTGAGCAGATATACAGTAGTGTTCAAAATAATAGCTGTCCAATGTGACTAACCAGATTAATTCAGATTTTTAGTATATTTTTTTAATAAGTTACCAATAGGTGCAGTAGATTCTCAGAAAATCAACAAGACTAGCATTTGTGACATGCACGCTCTTAAGGCTGCGCAATTGGGCAATTAGTTGAAAGGGGTACCGGTATGTTAAAAAAAAAAGCTGTTTCTGCCGTGACTTTACAAACTCAAAACTATTATGTACAAACCTTATTGTTTCTAGGATTTAGTGATCATATGAATCACTGAACTAATAATTAGTTGTATGACCACAGTTTTTTATAACTGCGTCACATCTGTGTGGCATGGAGTCAAACAACTTGTGACACCTTTCAGCTGTTGTCCACAATTCATTTACATTTCCTGGTTTTGCTTCAGAAACAGCATTTTTCATGTCACCCCACAAGTTTTCAATTGGATTATTACTATTAATATATATTTTTTATTTTTTTTATTGACTTTATTAATCTCACAATGGAGAAATTCAGTTCTGCATTTGACCCATCCTTTTTACCACTGGGGGAACTCTGTAAGGAGCAGTGAGCAGCTCTAGTCCAGCGCCCGGGAGGCCGTAGCGCGAAGGGTCTTGCCTAAGGACCCTTCGCCCGGATTAAGGTTCGGGATTGAGCTGGCCACTCCATAACACGAATGTTGTTGGTTTGGAGCCAAGATTTTGCTTGTTTACTCGTGTGTTTGGGGCCATTGTCTTGTTGAAACACCCATTTCAAAGGCATGTCTTCTTCAGCATAAGGCAACATAAGCTCTTCAAGTATTCTGACATATGCAAACTGATCCATGATCCCTGATATTTGGTAAATAGGCCCAACACCACATTCGGAGAAACCTGCCCATATCATCACCATCATGCTTCACTGTCTTCACTGTAGACTGTGGCTTGAATTCAGAGTTTGAGAGACATCTTACAAACTGTCTTATATATGTCTTCCGTTTTCTGCCACGTGTCTTTGGATTTATTCTCCATTTTAAAGCATTGGAGATCATTTTAGTTGAACAGCCTATAATCGTTTGCACCGGAATATAAGTTCTCTCCTCTCCAATCAATGTTTTAATCAAAGTACACTGTTCTTCTGCACAATTTTTTAATTGACTCGTCGAATTGAATTGAATTTGATTATAGCAGGCATAATATTTACATGCTTTTACTTCATAAGTTCCGTGAATATACAACATTGTTCAAAAAGTGTTCGACTGCAGGTTTTGCTAAAACTTTGTTAATTTGAAATCAGTTTTAAATACATCTTTGCTCAAAATGTGCCTGTTTTATTCATCAAGATTTTCAGTTAAATATATCTCCAAAGTAGCTAAGTAACATGAGGAAAAAGATTCATAAACTACAGTATTTGCAATTGTGGCGTTAAAAATTTCATTTGGGCATTAAAATATTTAAATACATTTCTGGTATAAACCTTGACTATTGTACATGACTATGTGGAGCTAAAATATAGTTTTGTGCTGACCCTGCTCTGTGGGCTTTAGTCTGCATCAGTCTGTTGGTGCTGGTTGTCACACTTTTTTTTCTAATTAATCTGGATTTCTCAAAAGCTGTACATCTTCAAGAATTTGGTTTTCGAACAAGAAACTTGAAAATCCAGGTAACCTTCTTATTGTCTTTTAATTCTGTTCCAAAGTTAGATGCAGTTTTTCTTTTGTTTTCTCACCTGTTAAAATGTAGTAGATATTGTCTTTTCATTATTTTATTTTCATTATGTTCTCCTTGCAATTTTGACCCCCTCAATTAAAAAACTGTATCGCAATGCTGATTAAGACACTGAAAAGAAAATCTAGATTTGCCATGAAAACAAACCAACACAGCATCAGTGTTGGAGTCATGTGTGAACTATTTTTTATTTATTGACCACTAACTTTTGAATAGAAGAAGACACAGCAGAGTAAGTTACATATTTGTACCTAAGACTTCAAGCTCCTCCTTTGCATAAACCATTCACATTTTAGAAATACTGTTTTGGAAAATTTTGGATGCATGTAAAATGAGACAACCAACAATGGTCTTCTCGAATGTGGCAGCTTTGAGAATTCAGCCACTTCCAAATAATGATCAAGGAAAACCTTTAGACAAAACTTGGACGTTCTCAATTGTCATGGATGTAACATCTGGATTGAGTTGCAACGGAAACAAAACTAAAGCGGGACTTTAGGTTACCCAAATCTTTACGGACTTCGGGAAAGCGTCACTCGCTTATCGCTCCCTCTTAGTTCCACTTTTAGCCAACGCACAGACACTTTCGCAGTGCTAGGGGGTGAACGTGTTCGAGAGCAAACATTTTTCTCAGGCAAACTCGGAAGAAAATTCCCTTAAAACACAGAAAAGAAGTCGAGTGTGTTCTGCTCCTGCTGCGAAGAGGAAGTCCAGGTAAGTGCGTCTCAGCAGGAACAGCGAGGTATCAGTGCCGCCACCACGAGAAATCGAAAACGACATGTCCGCCGCTGCTCCCATTCAACCATGTATTCATTGATTTTAAAAGCCTCAAGGGGAGACGTTGAAGGTGACCAGAGAATCAAAATATAAATATCACATTTGGAGCATTTAAGTGCTAATAAAGTGGAGATCCTTTTGTTTGTTTTTTTTTTTTTTAAATACCATTTTTCATTATTTGTGTCAAGAACATTTTTTCAATATATTTTCTCTATTTTGTTGATGCTCTTTACTTTTATTTTTGTTTTTATTCCCCTATTTTTTGTTTTGCAATTTTCCTTCATATGATTGACTTGTTGTTTTTTTTTTTTCTCACACTTTCCTTGTTCTTTAATGGTTTTTGAAATTTCTTGTTCTTTATTATTTTTTGACATTTCTTGTCCTTTAAAGAGAAACTCAACGACTGCCAGATGCTTTCTCTGCCCTTCACAAACATTTGAAAATCTCGTTTCAAGGGGCGTTCTGCGGGGGGACTTGGCATCGTCACAAATGGCACCAGAGCCAATCAGAAGGACGGCTCGAAATTCAAAGGCAGTACTCATTTATCATGTGTAAATAGAGCTATACAGATGGTTTTCGACTTTGCATGTCCTAGTCAAAATATTGACTGGGACATGAAACATCCGTTTGTACAGTTTTTCAGCAAAAAAGAAGTTGATTTAGGGGTGATTTGCTCTTTAATGTTTGTTAATGTCTCTTGTTCTTTAAAAATCTTTGATTTTCTTCTTTTTTAATGGTTTAGGGTAAGGAACATTTTATTTAGAGAAAACATGCTCTTTCGTTTTTGGAACGTCCGTATATGCCCAGGAAGCTCTTGTCTTTCTCTTGTCTGTCTTACTCCACCTCTGAAAATTCTCAGAAAGGATATTAGCATAGTTGGATTACATATTAATGTGGTACGTCTGAGGTACAACACATTTTTCTCAAATACATGTTAGTAATATACAGCAAAAGTTTCAACTTGATATCTTTACATTTAAACATTTTTTCTGTTCACCTGCAGCGTCTCGCTTTAAGAAAAAAAATATATATATACATTTCAAAGCCATCAAAATAGATCTGTAAATGAAAAACACTGCTGTGGTTTTCCAATGGCACTCATGTTTATCCTGAAGTCATATTGTATTTCGCTGAAAACTCACAAATGGCACAAATCCAACAATATTCAAACATCTCAGTGAAAATGTAAGTGCTTTGTAAACATCTTGCGAGTGGACATGTCATTCCCGTCTCGTCCGGCTGCAAAAAAAAAAAAGAAAGTTAAATAAAATTAAAAATCCAAGTTCAGGTTAAGGAGAAGGACGGGGGACAGTTTAGTAGCAGAGAATTTTGAGACAAGTTTATCAAAAATACTATACTTATCGTATGGAGAGAGGAATACACAAAAGTCTAACACATCAGACTAATGGCACATTACATACAAATCAATACAAAAACATCATGAACATACAAGCTGAAAAAAATACTCTTTTCTTAAAGGTTGAAAGTGCTAGAATTCAGATTAGCTCACAGAAACCCAGGGAGGACAAACTGGACACATGCCAAACGCTTTTATTCATGTTTACTTTTCTATTTTAGGGATTGGAATAGGTCGTGTTCACGTGACTTTAGAGCATTTTGTTTATGATGGAGATGGAGGAAAGATCAAAATGCACACATTCGGATTCTGATTTATGTGTAAAATCTGTAATTTGGGCCAAAAAAATATGTTTATGAGCATAGTAAGGATATTTCACCTAAATTTGAGGAATTTTCAAAGTTAAAACAGAAATGTCTTTAAGGGACACAGTGGCCAAAGTTTTTGGCCCAGTTTGGTCATGAATTTTCACAAACTAAAACAAAAACACCTAATCTTCACAAAAAACATGATTAATAATTGCACTGACTCAAGGTTTCTCCATAAATTTAAATGAGAAATTGTAATTTCAAGGGCCATTTTGTCAAAATGCATTTTACAGACTTCAAACAAGGCAAAATTTAAATTTTCACAGATTTTTTCCAATAGCGCATAACTTATTTTAAAACTAAACAAGATATCCAACATCCCCTCTAACAGTCTTTGGAATGAATATATCTACAAATAAAACCCATAAATATAAATTTATCTCATTCCATTGTTCAGCCTGTCCTGATAATTTGGGGCATTTTTAAGATTGAAATATCTTATTTTTATATTTAAAAACATAAAATGATAGAAAACTTGCAATGCTATGTTTCCGCATATTTATGTCAGTAATCTCCAGTAAACTTTTCAAATGCATTTCTTTACATTTAAAAAAAATCCCTATTCACCTGCTGCATCTCGCTTTAACATATATCTTAATCTGGGTTGGATTAATTTCAAAAACATCCTCTTGAATCTTGCAGTCGAAACCACCGCTGCCCTCCATCCTCCTTCTCCAGCACATAAACACGACTCATTTCATGACACAGTATCTCTTACAAAAATATAAATGCTTGTTTTGATTGCTACAATTGAAGCCACGGCAAACACCTTTTCATTTTCAACTCTTTTTCCCTTTTCATTTTCACTCCAATATTTTCCACAAAGGTGCAGATAAGAAATTTAGGATCAAGAAAACGTTTGATTGAAACTGAACCATTATCAAACTAATGGTTTTCCAGGGGTCGACTACTAAAGTATCATCTCAGTTTAGATTAGAGTGAAGGAAACCTCACTTCGCTTCAGTTTCGGGGCCGACTGAAACCTTTAAAACATGATTTGGGGAATTTTTCCAACTATCTTCTCAGCTCTTTGTGCAAGTTTCTTCTCCCCAGGTTTTGGTAAGAGATAAAATTTTAAAAAATAATAATAAAAATAAAATTTAAAAAAAAAATGAGGTGATGTGTTGTGTTGTTTTTGAGGTCCAAACAGGAAAATAATAGTTTCATTTGACGATAAACAAAATAATACAAAAATGAGTCTAAAGGCGCCCTTTTCCTTTGACACTAAAGCAGCTGGAGGCGCCGCGGCAGAACTCTTGTATGTAGGAGTTGAGATGATATCACCGTGATGTCATGCATTGAGCAGTTTCAGCGGGTTCTGCACTTGTTTTTAAAAATATCACAGTTTTCATTCATCTTTCAGGTTGATGCAGTAAGATTTGCTTTCCCCTTCTTTTTGGAAATACAATACTGCAACAGTCAAGAATTGCAGTATAGTGAACTACTTTCTACTTACACTGGAGTACATTGAAGTATCTGCACGTACTAAAAAAAAAACAAAAAAAACAGCTGTTACACAAAAGCTTCATGTCAACATAAAAGATAGAAGTGGCTGGTATTTTGTGTTCCTTATCTCTCAAAATAATTAAATTTTAATTTATATGAAGATTTCTTCAAAATAAAAAAAGGATTTTCACCTTATTTCATGGTTTGTTTCTCATCATTTATGTCAAACTGAGACATAAATCAGACTTTCAGGTGCAAAGTTACTCATTAACAACAGGATAAAAGTACACTTTCTCTTCTTATTCTTAATTATTTAGATAACTACTTACAATTTCTACTTCAGTAAAATTATTTCAAAGTAACATTACTCTTTCTTGAGTTAATTGAGACTCTGACTTGGACTCGAGTAGTGCTTAAGTTGCTGCCTTTGTGACTCGACTCGGACTCATGCCCTCATGACTCAAGATTTGACTCAGACTCATGCCTTAAAGACTTAGACTCGTGCCCTTAAGATTTGTGAGTCATATCTTAAATACTCAGGACTTGACTTGAACTCGTTCCCTGAAGACTAGAGACTCGTGGCCTAAAGACTTGAAAAACAGGTCCTAAATACTCAAGACCTGATCATGACATGTGCCCTAAAGAATCAAGACTCAACTCAGACTCGAGCCCAAAAGACTTGAGACTTGTACCCTAAAGACTCGAGACTTGTGCTCTAAAGATTCGAGACTTGTACCCTAAAAACTCTAGACCTCCCTCGGACTCATGCCCTAAAGACTCGAGACCTGTGACTTAAAGACTCAAGACTCGTGCCCTCAAGACTCGAGACTTGTGTTTTCAAGACTCTAGACCTGACTCAGACCTGTGCTCTGAAGATTCGAGACTTGTGCCTTAAAAACCCTTGACTTCACTCGGACATGTCCTCTAAAGATTCGAGACTCATGTCCTAAAGACTCGAGATTTGTGGCCTAAAGACTCGAGATTCGTGCCCTAAAGACATGACTCGGACTACTGCCCTGAAAACTCGAGCCTCGTGCCCTAAAGACCCGAGATTCGTGCCCTAAAGACTCGAGATTTGTGCCCTAAAGACTCGAGATTCGTGCCCTAAAGACTCGAGATTTGTGCCCTAAAGACTCGAGATTCGTGCCCTAAAGACTCGAGATTTGTACCCTCAAGACTCGTGCCCTAAAGACTTGAAACTCGTGTCCCAAAGACTCTAGACTTGACTCTGACTTGTGCCCTAAAGAATCAAGACTTGAGCCCTAAAAACTCTAGACTTGCCTTGAACTTGTGTCCTCAAGACTCGAGACTTGACTCGACCCTTGTGATAGATAGATTTTTGCTTGCTTTTGCTTTTAAAATCTTCTTTAATTTTCAATTTACGCTAAAGTGTGAACAAGAAGTCTTTACCCTTCACAAGCCAACAGGAAGTCAAGTAGCAAAATTAATTAATGAATTAATTAATGTCAGTTTTAAAATAAGTCCATGGAAACCGGTTGAAACTGCTCAACTCAACATCCTGGTTCTATATCAGCTTAACTCCCTAGACAAAAGTTAATTTTGTCACGGCGCACAAAGAAACACTGTCCATAATGGAAGAATGAAAACTCAAAATGTTCTACAGTTGGTATCCGTGGACAACCGTAGAAAAAAAGCAGCAACTTTAATCTAATACCTTATTTACCAACTTCTTTTTTTGTTTTTTTAACCTTTTTTGCTCGTTTTGTATGCGTAGACCGAACGGTGAAAGTAGACACGTGTTAGTTGAGGTTTCGGTTAGCTTTGGGCTCAGGTTTTATGAAGGCCGATAGTGAAAAAAAAAAAAAAAGTTAGAAGGATACGCTTTCTATCCTTTTTACTTGTTTTCCTATGTCACTAAACTCATCTGGCTCGAATGCTAACTGCGCATCAGCCGCTAACAGTCCTACTACCACAATTCTAGTTCCGCTAACGCTAACATAAGAGGGTAAAAGAAAAAACAAAAAAACAACAGATCGGATACAAGACAGAAAGCTTAAGGAAAAGCTAAATAAAATAATACTTCATCCATAGTTTGATCAAAAAAATAAAAATAAAAGCAAGATACACACAAATGTAAACCTGCCAGACATCAAAACATCATCTAACTATAAAAATACACTTTTCTTACTGAGATAAAAGCAAGTATAATAGTAATTTTTGAGAGATTTCGTACACTGCAATAACATTCTTTCTTTAACACAACTACGGTTCACTTGTTTCTGCGCTTCACATATGTCAGGGTTAAGCATGACCAAAGACTGCCTTTTGCTCCAAAAAGAAACGTCGGCTTCACTCAAATCTATCGCATCATCATTCGCCTTCAGAAAATGCAAATATAAATCATTATTAAAGCATGTCCATAGGGCGTTTTGGTGGAAATATTTGACCTAGTTCTTGTGGGCTAAATTAAAATTATACGACCGAAATGAGCCTCCTGGTCACAATAATTTGCTATTCACAAAATGTTTTTATGTTTTTGGCCTGAAAATGAATGCCCTGTCCTCTCTCCTTTGTCTCTGAATCTTTATTTGGTAGAAGACATGTCCATCATTTTGCATTTGCGAAGGAAAAGACACTGCAGCTAAACTCTTTTTTTTTTTTCATTTTTATATTTTGGCCCCCTTTGGTCTCTTAACATATAGACTTTCACAGTCTTTAAAAAAACCTAATATTCACAACAACTAACATTTTAATTATTACACTGATTCAAGGTTTCTCCATAAAATTTAAATGGGAAATTGTAATTTCAAGGGCCATGTTATCAAAATGGTGGCGAAATTATCTCCACTTTAGTAGCTCCTACAAACTTCAAACTTTCCAATATTGTACTTAATATTTTGAAGATTTTGAGGAACACTCAGAGTGATGATACTTGCCAAAATGTGCATTTTGTAACATATTTTAACATCAATAGTGAATTGAAAAAAATAAAAAATACACTGTCCAGGAGAAAAAGTCATGCCATTACTCGTAATCACTTATTTTAAGCCAACTGCCATTAGAAAACAGATTGTGAAATTACTCTAATGACTATTTAAAAATGAAAATTGGATGCTAAACAAAACACACAAAGAAAAGGTTAATAATTTTTGCCATTTTATCAGAGGGGGATTTTGAGAGACACAATTCCTACAGAGTCTAATGGTAAATTTAGTATTTGATACTGTATTGTAAAGTATAAAGTATAAAAAGCACCAATGTCAGGATTTTGGAAAATATCCTTGACGTTTTTGACATTTGTATTACGATCGACTTATTTCCTGTATTTGCACTCCAGAATCAATTTCTACAATGTGACATTTGAAGGGTTTTTTTGGTATCTATGATGAGAACAGATGTTAATGATCTCAAAACAACAAAAACTTCAATCTTGATGTGTGATACATCTAAATACATAACAAAAAATGTCAAAAATGGCTTAAAGTGCCTGAGTGCAAGTGTTTTTATATATATATATATAAAAAAAGCTCCGAATACTTTTCAGCATCAAAAACCCTTCTAGGGCTCATCACTGACCTGTCTGGGGCGGATATTATTTGCACAAACAAAGTTCACTTTATCATTTTTTCTATTTAAACATAAATCCCTAGAGCTAAAAAAATGGCCTAAAGAGGCCGAAAGTTTATTTTTTTAAAGGAGGACATGATGATTAAAATAAAATTTTTAGTCTGATTGAGTTTTAATTGACAAAAACAAGGCGTATTTGGATTTTTGTTTTTTGTTGTTGTTTGTTTTGTTTCAAAATTTTCCACTAATACATAGCATTTTTAACTAATATATCTACAAAATAAACTTATCAATTTAAACCTGGCTCAATCCAATGTTCAGATTTTGTCGTTACCTTTTTGTTTAAATATAAAAACAGAAAGACAGAAAAAATGCACTACATTTTTTCTCATGTTTAGGCCTGCAATCTATAGCAAAAATGTCTAATTGATATTTATACATTTATACACTGTACATATATTTATATATACATTTTTCGTATTCACCTGCAGCGTCTCATTTTAAAGTAGTGGAGGAGGAATAAGCTAAACAGTAGTGTTCTATTACCCTTTTGTTTCCCCCTATGACTGCTTTTAACATTAAGTTTGTTGTTCCTGAATCTGTATCTGTGAGCGTTGGCTTAATAGTTTTTAAATCAATACATTTAAATGACTGCTTTCAAATGGCAAGTGTCAAACTAATTTAGGAATCATTTATTTCAGAACATGTTGGCAAAGGTTTGAAATTCGTTAACACTACAATTGCAACTCCCGTCCAATTACAATTAACCATGCAGCGGTCATGGTCAAGAGAAAAAAAAACCCCAAATCTTCGCCGTCAGGAACACCAACAAGGGGTGAAGAAAAGGGGGAAGAAAAACACTCCAGAAACAACGCAGCTGTGTACAGCTGCACAAAGACAATTTGAGCATGGGCAGGATCACAACAAGCGTCCGATTACTCCGTGTGAAGTATGTCGGAATTGTGGGCTGGTGTTTTGAGTGACCGACTGTGATGGAAACACCACTCTAGGTCAGTTTTAAGGGGCATATGTAAAATCTAACTTTTTTTTGGAGCTTTAAACCATGGTGTAGAATTGTTCTAGTTTAAATGCAGGATGTGTCCCATTTAAAACATGGATAAAAGCTAAAAGAATGCTAATTTTGGAAATGACGGCAAGGCGATACTTAAAGCCAACGTTTCTTTTTGTCTGAGCGTTGTATGGTGTTTATGGAGTTGTACAGTATTCTGCAGCGACTGAACAGGCCACAATCTTAAAAACTCACAGGAGAAATGTGGAAAGGATCCAAAAAGTCCTTACAACAATGTCCAAGAGGACTTTTGACATCGGTCCGGTTTTCATGGGCCGCTCAAAAGGAAAAACCTCAAATACGAAACCAAACAGGTGAGGAAGTGCCTTCTGCAAAAAAAAGTGCTTCTCATGAGGAAAAGTAAAGAGCCAGCATGATAGTACATCGTTCAAAGTTCATGGGGATTAGCGCCACCTCATGGACTCTAGGAGCAGAGCGGTGGCATCGTTAGGGACGCGTGTGGATTGTTTCAAGGAGCACTTTTTCAAGGCAGCACGGCTCTAAAGCCATTGACAGAAAGAGCTTTTGAATTCTAGTTTGTCTAACATTTTGACTTCACCGCCCTTGTCGAGATAGACATTTTTTTTTTTTTTTGGGAAAAGGAAAAAAAAACTAATATCCACTTCAAACTATATTTTTCAGGGTCACAACAAAACATAATCTGCACTATATTATCTTTGATTTTTTATATTATTACTTAGGAGGTCTTCAGCACCACGGATTTTAGCCTACTGGTCCTGCTCTATATGACTAAATACACCCCAGAGTAATGAGGTAACAAAGAGGTTAATATGTCGTTAAAATCAATACTCATAGATTGACACACGTCCAAACGAAGCTCATCTTTCTGATTTCTGTTGGGAAGTGGCCTGGATCTAAGCCTGGGAGGCCTGGGTCTAAGTGTGGCACAGTGGTTTGCTGCGGTCACTGGAAGGCCTGGTGGAAGCGCAGCAGAGTCACTGGGAGGCCTGGTGGAAGCGCGGTCACTGGGAGGCCTGGAGAGTGGTTTGCTGTGGTAGTCATTGGAGGCCTGATGGAAGCACGGTAGTCACTGAAAGGCCCGGTGGAAGCGCAGCAGATTCACTAGGAGGACTGGTGGAAGTGCAGCAGTCACTGGAAGGCCTGGTGGAAGCGTGGCAGCGTGGTGGAGGTCAGCCCGGAGCTGAATACCGGGGGCAGGGGCAGCGCTCCTGCCACCTCCTGAGGTTGAGGTTGCACAGAGGTAAGAGGCGCCGTGTGGGGCTCAGCTGCGAGCAGCGACGACGAAGACGAGCAGGACGAAGAGGGCGCGGAGGTGTAGCCCATCACCAGCCCCCCCGAGCTCATGGGGGCGCTATAGGGGGGCAGGTTCAGCGGCAGGAAGCCCAGCAGGTGGGAGAAGTCCATGTTAGCAGCACACAGAGACTCGGCGATGACCGCCGGGCTCTTGGACAGGAGGGGGTCACATAGCTCCTCGCTCAGCCCAGACTGAGGTTCCTCCTTCGGGGGGGGCTCCGGCAGGGGGCCCAGCCCGCTCTGCAGATCCATGAGGAAACTCTCCATCTCCACCTTTAGCGGCTTGTCCAGCAGGTATGAGGTAGATCCCAGAGGGTACTTGGGCGCGGGGGGCTGTGGGGGCCCGGAGGGCTGCTGGTGGGGGGGTCCAGGAGGAGAGTGATGGTGGTGGTGGTGGTGGTGATGATGGTGGTGGTGGTGGGAGTGTGGGTGGAGGGGTCCAGGGGACTCATGGCAGCCAATGCCCATGGGCATGAGGGGGGGGTGGGGGGATCCAGACATGGCCTGCAGGTGGGGGTTGTACATGCTCATGGAGAAGGCCTTCCCCATCAGCGGGTCTTTGTTAGGACCCATGGCACACATCATGGGGCTGAGCTCCTCCTTCACCGTGCAGGGGGGTGAGCCTGAGGCCAGCAGCCCTAACATGTCTGGGGGTTCCGTCTTGATCTTCAACAGCTCCTGGGAGTGGCTCTTCTTCACGTGTCTTGTCAGGTGGTCCTTTCGGCCAAAGCGTTGGGCACAGTACTGGCACAGGAAGTCCTTTCTGCCCGTGTGCACCACCATGTGCCGCCGCACATCCTTTCGCGTGTAGAAGCGGCGGTCGCAGTGGTCGCACGGGTGCTTCTTCTCCTTGGCGCCGCCGGACGACTTCCCCGAGTGGCTCTTGAGGTGCTCCAGCAGCACCGGTGTGCTCTCATAGCTCTGCAAACACACCTTACATGTGAGGTCTCCGGCTGTGGCCGAGTGCATGGCCATGTGCCTTTTGTAGCCCAGCTTGGTGTTATAGTGCTTCCCACACTCGTCACACTTGAAGGCCTCTTTGTTGGGGTCATGGGTCTGCAGGTGGTTCTTCAAGTGGTCTTTACGGTGGAACATCTTCTCACAAAACGTGCACTGATGGGACTTCTGTGGAGAGTGTGTGGCCATATGCCTGCAGGGTGAGAAAGGTAACTTTAGTATTATTGCGTACTAGTAGTGTGGCGCTACTGCGTACCAACCTGAACAGCTTGTACTTGGAGCTGAAGGCCTTGGGGCAGTGCTGCTGTGAGCAGTGGAAGGGCTTGTCTCCGCTGTGGCTCAGAGCGTGCAACCGGAGTTTGTCCTGAGATGAGAACAGAGCTCCACACACCAAACACTCACTCTCTGACGCTTTCCCCACCTCCGCTCCTCCTTCCCTCTCTCTCTCTCTCTCCCTCTCTCGGTCTGTCCGTGGTAGCGCTGTGGTGTTCCCGTACAGCCTGGTGGTTCCCTCTTCCTCCGGTGTCAGTGCGGTGAAACGTTTTGAGGCATCGGCGGCAGCAGCTGCCATGGCAGCCTCAGTGTGCCGCAGCCATGGACACTGGTGTCAGCAGCCGTCTCCTCCTAAAGGTCACGGTGAAGGTGGCTTTAGTGCTGCGTCCCTCACTCCAGCATCAAAAATCTGTCACAAAAAAAAACAAAAACAATATTATTCTTCTGAAGTGCGTGTGCGTGGAGTGAACTTTTGTAGCCACGTTTGTAGCAGTTCTCATCATTTATAAATCATTTACCTGCTTAAAGAAGCCTGTATGGCCATAATTCTGTATCCATAAATTTCAATTTGTCCAATAGTGATATTAGCTTTTTTTAAACAAGCAGTGTGCAGAAATCCTGTGTTCTTTTTGTGAAAATTGTTTCAGCGTCTCCTCGTATTGCTGTAATGAAATGATTGCACTGATTCAATGTTTCTCCATAAATTTAAACGGGAAATCGTATTTTCAAACGGTACTTTCTCAAAATGCATTTTTTTCATTTTGCGGCGACAATATCTGCACTTTTGTAGGTCTTACAGACTTTAAAGTTTACAGTATTGCACTTAGCAATATTTTGAATACTTTTTCAGACTTTTTTGAATAATTATTTCCTAGCATGATTTATTGAGTTTTGAATAATAAAAAACATAGGAAAAGACATTAAAATAAAAGTCCCTATTCATCCTACTTCCAGATTCAAGGTCAGATGGTACGTCCTGCGGTGCGGTAGAAGTGTTTGACGCGGCACTTGCGGTGCTTTTCCTGCGTCCGGTATTACTCGTCCTCAATGTCCTAGTGTCCGGAGCGGAGGACACAGGAGTTGAGAAACGCTAAAAACGCAGTCAGGAGCTTTTCTCCAGAAGTAGGACGTAGCTATGACATGCTGTATGTATTCTGAGATGTTGACATGGACGACAAACTGATCGTGGCTGGAATTTTATAAACAAGAATAGCAATGGACTTTGCTGACTGGCAGATCAGTGAAGAGCTCTGAATCCCGGGTTTGTGATCAAAACTTTGACCACAGAACTTTTTAGCTCTTGCTAGCGTTAGCCAAATGCGCCTGACAGTTTTCTACTAAATAAACAATGTATTTATTGAGAGGAAGTGTGCAGAAATGGGTGGAAAGCAAGGCGTCCAGGACAGATGTGTCCAGGACAATTTCACATGCGCAGTTTTTCCCACGGCGCGTGTCTGATTTCAAAATGAAATGAACAAGCGTCCAACTGCAGGCGTCTGGGGCACTTTGCGTTTGGTGTGTAGGCACCTTAACACACACTCATCAGATGAACTTGACTTTTTGTACCTTTCTCTGTGAAGTCGTCTCCTCTGCACTCTCTGGTTTCCCTCTCAGTCTCCCTCTCCTCACCCGGTCCCTACAGCCACCGAGGGTGGGGAGTGAGGAATAAAACTCTTCATCTTCACGGTCCTGGAAAAACAGGAAAAATTACGTCAATAAATGCACTAAAAATGACCTATTCTTTTCATTACTTTTCAGTCTCTGAAGGGAATGAGAAAGAGCTGCCCTCTGCCCTCTTTATTATTCAAGGCAAGACACTGCAGGTGAACAGTGGGAAATGTATATATATATATACATTTGAAACCTTTGCGCAAGATTACTCACATAAATATGTAGAAAAAGTTGTATTGTAAGCTTTCTGTTATTTTGTGTTTTTATTTTAAAATAAACAATGTTATGCATACATATGGCCAAAAGTGCCAATACTGTATTGTGATAAAGTTCTTTATTTTCTGTAATGCAATTAAAAAAATAAAAATGTCATACATTCTGGATTCATTACAAA
>JAADKR020000019.1:14274160-14286410 GCA_011763505.2 Lythrypnus dalli
TCTCTACCTTTTTCTCTTCCTGAGTAAATGGCTGTAGAACATAAGGTGGTTTCAGCAGAAATGCCTGTTCCTGACAGCTGAGAAAAAGAGCTTTTTGTGAAATAGAGCTTTTGGTGAATTTCAAGCAAATAGTGACTTTGATGCTAATATTTTCCCCTCAATTATAACAATAAAAACAACACTGAGAAAAGAGTTTTTGATGCCAAAATAAAGATTTATTTGAAACATTCAACTTTTAAACTCTCAGAGGAGCTGACCGTTTGTGTCGCGCCCCGGCCGTCCATAACTCCCTCCGCACATCTGAACTGCAAAAAGCTCTCGATGAGTAACCCGGGACCAGCGATCTCCAGCACCATCACCACTGCCACTACCGCGCCCGGGACTCTGTCTTGCCGTCCTCTGCTGAGCGATGCTCTGTTCGAACGTAAGCTGCTTTTGTGCGTAACTATCTGCCTTCCCCTTCACCGTCTTTCTCCCTCTGCATCGTCTTCTTCTCGCGATTATATGATGATCGCTCATCCACAGAGAACACGACTGCCATCTACATGTCATCAGACCCATAGTCCACCATGTATTGGCCTGATATTCACAGACAAGGTGCGCCAAATCGGCGTCAATGGCACTCAAAGACATAAGGTTGTACAGTTGTGTTAAAAATAATAGCAGTTCAATGTGACTAACCAGATTAATCCAGATTGTTTGCATATTTTTTTATTGCTACAAGGCAAACAAATTCCCAGTAGGTGTAGTAGATTCTCAGAAAACCAACAAGACCAAGCATTTGTGATATGAATGCTCTTAGGGTATTTCTGCCATTGACTTTACAAACTCAAAGCTATTGTGTACAAACCTTTTTGTTTCTCAGATTTAGCATACCTGTGAATCACTGAATTAATATTTAGTTGAATGACCATTTTTTGTTTCTGCTTCACATCTGTGTGGCATGGATTCAACCAACATGTGGCACTTTTAAACTGTTATTCTACTCCAAGATTCTATAACAATATCTTACAATTAATTTACATTTCCTGGTTTTGCTTCAGAAACAGCATTTTTTATGTCACCCATAAATTCTGGATTGGATTAAGGTCCGGGGATTGGGCTGACCACTCCATAACATCAATGTTTTGGAGTGCAATAAGCTAATTGAATTAGCCTATGGTTAGGTCAGCTACAACTCTAAACACACAGCTGCCCTAGGAGTAATAATGCTGGGGGAAGTACAATGCACTGAGCCCTGTCCTCTTGTTCTTCTTATTTTGTAAACTATGTGTTTAAATTGTTGCCCTATTTAATTCATTTTTAGTCTGTTAATTGCTATTCACATGATGTCCCCTGTCTCCTGTCTCACTGCCCCCTGTGGAGTGGGACATCTTTTTCAGATGACTATCCAACCGGACCTCAGCTCTGTAGTCTTCAATCGTGGACTTCAGCTTCGCAGCCTCTGCAATGGACTTCAGCTCCGCAGTGCCCGGTTGTACCTGACCAGCCGGACTTCGGGTCCGTGGTCACCCTTTAAGCCCCTTGAGGCAACGCTTGGTGTGATATCGGGCTATACAAAATTAAATTGATTGATTGATTAATGTTGTTGGTTTGGAACCAAGATTTTGCTTGTTCACTCATGTGTTTGGGGTCATTGTCTCATTGAAACACCAATTTCAAGGGTGTATCCTCTTCAGCATAAGGAATCATGAGCTCTTCAAATACTCTGACATATGCAAACTGATCCATGATCCCTGGTATTTAATAAAAAGGCCCAGCGCCATAGTAGTCCAGCCCAGTTTGATGAGCTTCTGGCCCGCGTCGGCACCGCATCTCCTGCAGGACACTAGGTCGCTTTTGGAGAAAGCTCCTGATTGGTTAAAGTCCGCTTTTTTGGCATCAAAACTTCAGATTTCCCAAGTCCTGCGTCTGCTGCTCTGGACGCACAGCGCCCAATGCAGCATTGTCGCATGTCAGAACAACTTTTGCGATTTGCTCATCACACACGTTGATATCGCTATGATGGGTGCTTTCCCACTTTATATCTTAAAAAGACACTCTAAATTTTATAAATAACTGTTTAACTCCTAAAATGTGATTTTGCACAAATACATGAAAGTGACACTTATACAATCAACCAAAAAAAAATCACATTTAAATTAGATACAACCTAAACAATTATCAAAATATAGTGGGTCACTGAGAGATTAATTTATCGTCTTGGTTTATTTTATGAATTTATTGTTATTAAGGGGAAACACACACAAATATCAGAGTTCACAAGTAAAGTGTCTGGTCTGCTGAGGACTTGAGAAATTGCCAGTGAGCTAGCAGCCCTCTCTCCCCCACATCCAAGCCCCCATTGATCCCTGCTTTTTTGTTTTTAAGGTTGCATAAAGGGTGTACTTTGTGTTAAAGGTTGCATAAAGTCTATACCTTGTGTTTAAGGTTGTATAACAGTTGAAACAAGTGTTTAAGGTCGTCTAAAGATTGTACCTGGTGTCTAGGTTGTATAAATGTGATACCATGTGTTTAAGTTGTATAAAGGTCATACTATATGTTTACTGTTGTATAAAGGTTGCACCTTTTAAGGTCGTATAAAGGTCGTACTTTGTGTTAAACGTCATATAAAGGTCATACCTTGTGTTTAAGGTTGTATAGAGAATATACCTTGTGTTTAGGTTGTATAAAGGTTGTCATACAAAGGCTGTAACTTGTGTTTAAGGTTATATAAAAGTCATACCTTTTGTTTAAGGTTATATAAAGGGCATACCTTATGTTGAACGTTGTATGACCTTACCTGGCCTAACACCCTAACACACGGCCTGTAGGAGGATGTCGCTCAGTGGTTTGTTTTTAGTGTTTGGGTGAATGTTTTTAGACTTTGTTGACATTCTGACCTTTTGTTTATTGTTTTGTTGGTAGTGGTTACCTTGTTATGTACTTGTGTATTTATGGTTATATAAAAGTCGTACCTTGTCTGACGCACCACTGCAGTTGTGTGAAGACATCCTGAAGGAGGATGTCGCTCAGCGGTTCGTAGAAGTGTGTGAAGACGTCACAAATGGCGTAGAGGGCATGGTTACAGGTCGTGGTCATCCACTCAGTCTTCTACAAACACAAAATAACACCATTTAGAGTGGGGTGCGAAAGTTTGGTAGTTTGCTAATTTTGATGATTTTCCTTTATAAATCTTTGCTTTTTAGGATAAAAAAAGCAGTTAAATATATCACATAGGAGACACACAGTGATATTTGAGAAGGGAAACTAAATTTATAGAATTTACAGAAAGTGTGCAATAATTGTGTAAACAAAATTAGGTAGGTGCATACATTTGGGCACCACAATGAAAAATTAAACTCAATCCTCCTTTTGCAGAAATAACAGCTTCTAAACGCTTCCTATAGCTTCTAATGAGAGTCTGGATTCTGGTTGAAGATATTTTGGACCATTCTTCCTTACAAAGCATCTCTAGTTCATTCAGGATTGATGATTTCTGAGCATGGACTACCCACACCACAGATTTTCAATAATATTCAGGTCTGAGACTGAGAACATTCCAAAATGTTGTACTTGTTCCTCTGCATGAATGCCTTAGTAGATTTTGAGATGTGTTTAGGGTCATTGTCTTGTTGAAAGGTCCAGCCCCGGCGCAGCTTCAGCTTTGTCTCATTCCCTGCACTGGCCACACAGCCCCACAGCAGGATGGAACCACCACCAAATTTTACTGTAGGCAGCAGGTGTTATTCTTGGAATGCTATGTTCTTTTTCCTCCATGCGTGACGCCCCTTGTTATGTCCAAATAACTAAATTTTAGTTTCATCAGTCCACAGCACCTTATTCCAAAATGCACCAACTCCTTGTATAAAGTGCGCCTAATAGTAGAATGGTGCACAATGACTCCATCTGCAGCAAGATCATGTTGTAGGTCTTTGGTGCTGGTCTGTGGATTGACTTTGACAGTGCTCACCAATCTTCGCTTCGGTTTATCCCAGATTTTCCTTGGTCTGCCATGCCTGTGGTCTTCCAGTTCCTCAGTATGTTCCTATGTGTCGAAACAGACAACTGAAATCTCCAAAACGGCTTTCGTTTTCCATCTCCTAATCCATGATGATGAATAATCTTTGTTTTCAGGTCATTTGACAGTTCTTTTGAGACTTCCATGTTGCTACTCTTCAGAGAACATTCACAGAGGAGGGGAACTTACAATTGCCCCTTAAATAATCTCTCATAATTGGGTTCACCTGTGTATGGAGGTCAAGGGTCACTGAGCTTACTAAACCAATTTTGAGGTCCAATAATTAGTTCTAAAGGTTTTAAAATCAGTAAAATGACAATAGTGCCCACATTTATGCACATGGCTAATATTGTTTAAACAACTATTGCACACTTCGATGAACTTTGTTTCACTTCTCAAATATCACTGTTTGTGTCCTATGTGATCTATTTAACGTTTTTTTTTATCCTAAGAACCAATGATTTATAAATGAAAATCGTGAAAATGAACAAGGTTGCCCAAACTTTCGCTGTATGTTTGAGATTCATCTAAGTCAGACTGAAATAATACAGGTACATACTTGTAGAGCCCTTAACGACACGGTTAGCAGCTTATCTAGTTATCTATCCAATTTAATGCTTTGTTATGATGCCTTATTATTGTCAGTTCCATTTAAAGTTTTTTTAAGATATTCACCTCCGTCTGCTGCTCCGGGAGCTTCATGTTGTCGAAGATCCGAAAGACGATCCTGAACAGGTCGTGCCACCAGTGTTTCTCGAACGAGCCTCCGTAACTCTTCATGATCTCAAACATCACCGTCAGGCCCCTGCAGAGGAACATCACTGTCATACCCCTGTCACGCTCCCTGTGGTCGAAGCCTGAGTTACGGTAGCGCCAGGTTTGTCCAAGTGAAATTTAAGATTTTTTAAAATACCTCTTTAATGCCCTCACATCTCAATTTAATGCCACTATTGCGGGCCAAAGTAAATATGTTTTCCTCTCGTTTTGCTGACAATGTAAATAAACATCATATTAAATCAAATTATAATGGGGAAAAGTGAAGATTAGTAAAGGACATCGTTGGACAGTTTGAATAATGCATCATAAACTTTTTTCAAAACTGTACTAGACTCTCGTAATGATTTTAAAATGTGCTCAGGGCAATGAAAATATGTTACATTAAATGTCAAAGGTATAAATAGCCCAATTAAAAGAAAGAAAGTGATAACTTAGTTAGAAAAACAAAAAAAAGATACAGTAGGGCAAAAAAGTATTTAGTCAGCCACCATTTGTGCAAGTTCTCCCACTTACAAAGATGAGAGATGTTTTATTGTAGGTACACTTCAACTATGAGAAACAGAATGGGGGGAAAGCATACAGGAAATTACATCTTAGGATTTTGAATTAATTATTTGGTAAATTCCTCTGTAAAATAAGTATTTGGTCACCAACAAACAAGCAAGATTTCTGGCTTTCATAGACTTGTAACTCCTCAGTCCTCCACTCATTCCCTGTATTAATGGCACATGTTATCGTATAAAAGACACCTGTCCACAACCTCAAACAGTCGCACTCCAAACTCGATTATGGCAAAGACCAAAGAATTGTCAAAAGACACAAGAAACAAAATTGTAGACCTGCAACAGGCTGGGAAGACTGAATCTGCATGAGGTAAGAAACTTGGTGTGAACAAATCAACTGTGGGAGCATTTATTAGAAAATGGAATAATCATACAAGTGTAGCGTTTTCTTTACTTATTACCATAGGCAACGCTCCAAGTTCGCAAAATTTAACTCCCTTCTTAGTTAGTTAACCCTCTACTCACTTGTAATAAGGGACATTGTTCTACTTTCTTTAAACAGCACACTTACGCCTTTATGCACTTTAAATAAATTACCTGCCAAGGCTGATTCCAAAAGATTGAACTTTAATTTATTAACAGAAAAACTAAAACAAACATATAAAACGGGAGAAAAATTAATTTAACTTAAAGTTTCGTTTCCTTAGGTCTGTATCAACCTCTGTTTTCAAATGTATTAACCAAAAACGTGCTCTCTACACTTTGAGCTGTTATCTCACATTTTAAAACTATATCCAAAACAAATGAATAAGCATTGACCCTTATTATTATTTTCTCTCTGTGGGCCCACGCACACACGCACTCACACAAGCCAGCAACTAAGGATACATAAACCCTTTGATAAACACGAACCCCATGTTGCAGGCCTGGTCGAAGTTGAGAAGCGCGGCAGTCCAGTTCAGTAGAAGCGGGTGCAGAAACAATAAGAGAGTAATCACAGCGGCCCAGTTTGTGTCATATGGCTCCTAGCAAATGCACCTTAAAGGGTTCAACAATAATTTCCTTCTCTGCGAGATCAATTGTCTCGAATGGCTCATTCAGAAGCCACTCATATTCCTGAAGAGCATGATCCATTTGCACAAACTGCAAAATGCGGGGAAAATCCACTCTTTCTGCAAACAGATGCTTATTTTCCTCGACCGATTCTGGAGCTCTTCTGCAACCAATCAAAGCCTTTTTTCCTTTTGATTGACTTGTGAAAAAAAAAAGTATTGTATATGAAAGATAAAGTTATTTGTTTCAGTACCCTATCGGGCTTAACGGAGAGAGAAGTACCTCTTCAGCACTGACCAAAGCATGTCATCTCTTTTAAACGGATACACAAATTCAAATGATATAACTCAGGTCTTCATTTAGGGTAAACTAGGGGTGCCCAATCCTGGTCCAAAAGGGCCACAATCCAGCAGGCTTTAGAGGTTTCTCTCCTCTAACAAACCTGATTCAAATGATCAACTCCTCCTCAAGCTCTGAAGAAGCCTGAAAATGATCCTGATCATTTTAATCAGGTTTGTTGGAAGAGGGAAACCTCTAAAACCTGCTGGATTGTGGCCCTCTAGGATCATGATGTGCCACCCCTTTGGTAAGCAGTAATAATAAAGATGTGTTCAATAACAACAATATGTAACGTGGGTTACGTGACCGAGAGTCAAAGTAAGTAAGTTAACACTAAACTGTTAACACTAACACTGTTAATAGAAGACGCTTGAATAAATACTCCTTTCTTCTTGTAGCTAACTATCGCTAACCGACATTAGCTAGCCTTCTTCCAAAAACCTTGGATGTTACATAATTCTTGGTTGTACATTTGGATTGATGGAGTCATCTGGCATAATTACGACTAAGTCTAAATACTGTGAGTGAGGATAATTCATAATTGTAAAGAAGCATTCACGAAAACACTGGTCACCTACCGTGGTCTTTAAAGTCCGCGGATGAACCACAGTAAACGCTGGCTACACAGTGAGTTTAAATGCATACACATCACTTCCGTCCCACAGTGGAAGTGGCTCAGAGTGGAGGTCTGCAGCTGGACCCCTCTCAAATTTTGAGTGAAAACCTCCTTCCATCCTGAAGGGCATTGAAGATGAAACAAGGCTGGGTCTTTCAGCATGACAATGATCCCAAACACACCGCCCAGGCAACAAAGGAGTGACTTCATAAGAAGCATATCAAGGTCCTGGAGTGGCCTAGCCAGTCTCCAGATCTCAACACCATAGAAAAAATCTATGGAGGGAGTTGAAAGTCCTTGTTGCCCAGTGACAGCCCCAAAACATCACTGCTCCAGAGGAGATCTGCATGGAGGAATGAGTCCAAATACTAGCAATAGAATGTGAAAACATTGTGAAGACTTGCAGAAAACATGTTGCCACTTTGTCATTGCCAACAGAGTATATAACAAAGTATTGAGTTAAACTTTTGTTATTGACCAAATTAAATTGACAAAATCTTTAAAAATCAGACATTTTCTTAACGTCTCTGATCTTTTTAAGTGGGAGAACGTGCACAATTGGTGGCTGAATAAATACTTTTTTGCGCCACTGTATAGCATTCCTCCAAGAAACACATCACAGACATGGCGAGAGAACCTGAAAATGTGACTGGAATGTGACAGGTTTATTATTCCTCATCCACAGATTAAATTTAACAAAGATATTAAATTCAATCTGTCTCTGTTTGGTGGACACTAATTTTGTTTGCGCTGATTTTGGCAACATGCTCCAACTTTCGTGTGTGTAATTGCACATGAGATCAGACTCCCTTTTGGTTTTATTTGTTATTATTTTTAATGCTTTTAAGGCCTTAAATTTGGCATGATCAAATGTAATACCCTTTTATTAAATTGATTTAAGACACTGGGGCTATGATCTCAAACATCATCACCAGGTTCCTGCATAGGAACATCCCTGTCATACCCCTGTCACGCCCCTATGAGAGAAGCCTAAGTGACTCTTCATGATCTCAAGCATCACTGTGAGGCCCCTGCAGAGGAACATCCCTGTCATGTCCCTGTAGAAGGAGCCTCCATAACTCTTCATGATCTCAAATGTCACCATCAGGCCCATGCAGAAAAAAACATCATTGACATATCCCTGTCATGCCCATGTGGGAGCAACCTCCATGAGTCTTCATGATGTCAAACATCACCTTCAGGCCCTTACAGAAGAACATCACATCACTGTCATACCCCTGTCAAGCCCCTGTGGGAGGTGCCCTCATGACTCTTCATGATCTCAGACATTACTGTCAGACCCCTGCAGATGAACACCACTTTCATACCCCTGTCATGCCCTTGTCGGAGGAGCCTTCATGACTCTTCATTATCTCAAACATCACTGTCAGGCCTCTGTGAACCTCAATTCAAGGTGATGTTTGTACCTGGTGCGGACGTCCAGTTTGCAGCGATTGACAATGCAGGACAGTTCAAACAGAATGGGGAACCATCCTCGGACCCAGACCCGGTCTCCAGGAGCCACGTTCATGTCGTCACTGGTGTATTCTCTTAGGGCCTGTAGACCGGACATAGAAACACGTCAGGAAATATCACAAAACACGGAAACATGTCAGGAAATAGCACAAAACACGGAAAAAAACATCAGGAAATATTAGACAATGCTAGAAAGCATCAGATAAAATGTAACAGCGTAATTCTTGTTGCGTAGGGGTGTAAAATAATAAAGATGGTCCTGTCAAATATTGCTTTTGGTTTTTTTTGGGGGGGGGGATGCTCCTTTTATGTGAGGATGATTTGTATTTGTATTATTTCATGCAAAAAAAAAAAACATGACTGAAATTAAATAAAAACACAGAAAAACTTCAGAATATAGAAGAAACTACCAGACATTATGATGAAAATTAAAAAGCAGGTAAATACAGCTTCATAAAAAAATTTAAAAGTTGACTTAAACTTAGTGGGGATAAAATAGACAGTAGAAATCAAATGTACCTTTTACGCGTGCCCCTTTCACCTGCACAGGCCCGCCCCTCTCACCTGCGGCCGATTAGACATGCCGCGAGTGCAATGTCAGATCAGCATATCGCATCTATGCTGGTGTTGGGGAACGCGCCTTTACAGCCCTTACCCTCTCACCTGTATGACCCTGCCCTTCTCACCTGCGGCCGGTCGGACACGTAGCGAGCACAGTGCCGGATCAGACGTATTGCCTCCATACTGGTGTCGGGGAATGCAGCGTTGCAGACAAACTCGGACAGACACTTGACAGCGTCCTGGAATGAGTCGATGGCGGCGGCGAAGTGCTCCTGGAACGTGTTCACTGCAGACGGGAAATTTAAAAGATCAAACACAGCACAGTAATATAACCCCCTCCAACCACAAACCCAGCAGCAGAGGATAAATATTAGTCAGACGTAGTTTTCACCTTAAAGTGCATTTGACACATTCAACTACATTTTCACTGAAACACTGCTCAATCAATCAATCAAATTAGTTTTGTATAGCCTGATATCACAACAAATGTTGCCTCAAGGGGCTGAAAGGGTGACTGCGAAGCTGAACTATGGCTGGTCAGGTACAACCAGACACTGCGGAGCAGAAGTCCATAGAACGCAGTGCCGAAGTCCAACACAATTATACTTACTCTAATTGTACTTAGTGTTTCCTGGATTGACATTTTTGTGATGTTTTACTTCCTTATTGTTCATGGACAGAAAGGGACAGACAGAAGCAAACATATTTAACTGTTGCTGAGCCAACCATTTTCATAGGGATTTGACAAGTATTATTTCTTTTGTATTTGTAACTTTGATTGATACTTTCTGTGGTAAATATTAATCATGATTTTACAACAGAAAAAAACATGAAAAAAACACTAACTAGTCAGTAAGGATTTGAGTAAATCGAATAATTAACTAGAAAAAAAAATCTTTGATTGCTATTGCCCCGCCTCGAGGATTCGCTTAATTAATATTACTACACAAAACCACCAGGAACAGGACCGTTCTTAGCGGCCGGAATCTTGCATGCCACGCCGCTTGTTTCCTGCCACTTTTGAAGTACACAACTCATCTGTGTGTTGTGAACAATGGCTATGGAACAGAGGATTGCGCAGTGCTCAATCAGAGCAAACAGCAACGGAGAACAAAGGACTCAGCTTTCGGAGCCAACGCGACATTACAGCGTAACGTTAGTATCATCAGGAACAGACCATCCTACAGATTTATTCTGTGTTCAAGAGACAACATTAGGTAAGCATGTGCTGGTGAAATGGGGACCTCCCTCACCGTTCACCTCACAATTCTAAACCCACAGCCTAAAGCTGCCCTAGGAATAATAATGCGGGGGGGAAGTACGGTACACTGAGCCCTGTCCTCATGTTCTTCTTACTTTATAAACTATGTATTTAATCTGTTGCACGATTGCATTTGATGATAGTCTGTTCATTGCTATTCACATGATGTCCCCTATCCCACTCCACCTGTGGAGTAGGACATGTTTTTCAGGTGACTATCCAGTCGGACCTTAGCTCTGGGGTCTTCAGTTATCGGCTTCAGCTCCGCAGTGCCCGGTTGTAGAGTGGGGAGAACAAGTATTTGATACACTGCAAATTTTTCAGGTTTTCCCACTTGCAAAGCATGTAGAAGTCTGAAATTTCTATCATAGGTACTCCTCAAGTGTGAGTGATGGAATCTAAAACAAAAATCCAGAAAATCACATTGTGTGATTTTTAAAAATAATTAATTTGCATTTTATTGCATACATAAGTATTTGATACATCAGCAAAACATAACTCAATATTTGATACAGAAACCGTTGTTTGCAATTACAGAGATCAGACATTTCTTTTAGTTCTTGACCAGGTTTGCACACACCGCAGCAGGGATTTTGGCCCACTCCTCCATACAGATCTCCTCCAGAGCCTTCAAGTTTCGGGGCTGTCACTGGGCCACACGGACTTTAAGCTCCCTCCAAAGATTTTCAATTGGATTCAGGTCTGGAGACTGGCTAGGCCACTCCAGGACCTTGAGATGTTTCCTACGGAGCCACTCCTTAGTTGCCCTGGCTGTGTGTTTTGGGTCGTTGTCATGCTGGAAGACCCAGCCACGACCCATCTTCAATGCTCTTACTGAGGAGAAGGAGGTTGTTGGCCAAGATCTCACCATACATGGACCCATCCATCCTTCCCTCAATACTGTGCAGTTGTCCTGTCTCCTTTGCAGAAAAGTATCCCCAAAGAACGATGTTTCCGCACCCATGCTTCACGGTTGGGATGGTGTTCTTGGGGTTGAACTCATGATTCTTCTTCCTCCAAACACGACGAGTGGAGTTTAAACCAAAAAGTTCTATTTTTGTCTCATCAGACCACATGACTTTCTCCCACTCCTCCTCTGGATCATCCAGATGGTCATTTGCAAACTTCAGACGGGCCTTGACATGTGTTGGCTCGAGCAAGGGCACTTTGCGTGCACTGCAGGATTTCAATCCTTGACGGCGTAGTGTGTTACTGATGGTTGTCTTTGACAGGTCTGCCAGACCTCACTCGCGCCCGCCCTGCCAGACCTCACTCACACCCGCCCTGCCAGACCTCACATGCCTTGCCCACACGTATCACTAAGAATTTGCCATGGCCACACCCACATCCTAAAATGCATTGGGGTCAACTTCCAGGTGGCGGTGCTGAGCCATTTTTATTCAACATGTGTATTTCTTTCAATTCCATGTATTTTCACCCCACCCAAACATGTCTGCCAATTTTCATGACTTTACGTTAACATTTAGGGGTCAAATTTGAGATTAGTTTGACATTTAGCGTGGCCCCGCCCACATCTTACAAAATATGACACGTCTGTAATATTTTTTTTTTGTTTGGTATATAGTGAAGAGTAGAAAAAGCTTGAATCTTCAACTGGACAGGGTTGGTTGAGTAGAGGACGTTTCGCTTCTTGTCGCAGAAGC
>JAADKR020000019.1:14338957-14355646 GCA_011763505.2 Lythrypnus dalli
AGACACTATGTTTTTGATTTTGGCAATGTTTTTTAGATGGTAAAAAGCAGTTGATGTTATTGCTTTAATGTGTCTGTAACATTCCAGAAACATCAGCAGAAGCTCTGCTCACTGCAGTCCCTTCTGATGTGTCCATAAATCACTGACATTGATCTGGATATGGTCTGTGATTGTTGAAGTATGTGCGAGTAAGTGAGAGTCCATTTTTATTGCAGGGGGCACATTGAGGTGAAGCTCGTCTACCTGTCCGCCACAGCATCAGTTGTAGCGGACAGGTAGTTTGTAGTTTGTAGTTTTTTAGCTTTTTCTCTCAAACAATGGCACACTTCTCATTCTGTTCTCTTACACTTGTACAGTTGCACAGTATTTACATTGCTAATTTATTATTGCAACTGACAAACACATGAAGTTTCCTCGTTCATTCAATCGATCACACGTAATCAATGCAAGTTCAGACCTCACAGAAAGTTTGGCGACTGTAGTGCAGGGTTTCCCCATTTTAAGATGGTGACAATCTAGCCTACCTCGCTTTTATAAGCCTGTGGCACTTTAGTCTTACAGAAGCCTAATATTTCATAATTGAAACATATATACAGACCATATTTAAGGACAGGTGAGACATTTTAGGTTTTTCTGTGAAATGGTTTTGTTAAACCAATCATTGAGAAGAGAGGAGCGGTGCAGAGGGGCACCCTGCATCGCGCGTCAGCAGCTCTGTGTCTGGGACTGTTGCTTTCTTTACACTCCTCCACTCCCTGAATTGTATAATCCTCAAGTCACCTGGACCTACACTGAAAAAACCCATATGTGACTCTGACAGTCTGTTCGGCTTTGATGAAAGAGTGGCACACGTCGGTTCGAAGCGAAAATGTAACGCCGGACAGCGGCAGCATAGACTGACTCACGCTGTCTTTCTCTGCTTCATTTGGTCTTTTTTCAGGGCAAATTACAAGGACCTTAATGTAACATGAAGTCATATTTTCCCTGCTCTATATACCGCTAAAATTGAAAAAATTAGGACGTCTGATAAGATGCCAGACACGGAAATGTCCCTCCGGCGTATTTCACAATAAAGCTCACATGCTTTTATTTGCATCGTGGTGAAAGGGAGACTGTGGCTCACAGAGTCCATGCTGTTGGATATTTTATAACAAGAACAGTGATGGAAGAGGTAAATTACCACTTTATTTGCATTATATACAGTCCATGTTTGAGGACAGCATACTAGAGGGATGTAAACCTGCAGCAGCAGAAAGCAGAAGTGAGTGGCTGGACTTGAGACCTAATGATGAGCTTAATGTCTACACATAAAAGCACTATTTACTTGTACTTATCTGTATTCTATGTCTTAATAGTGTTTTACACAGCCCCTGTGATTTTGTGTCTTATGAGTGCAGTTTGGGTTAAATAAATAGTTGTTTTTATCAGCCCCTTTTTCTTGGCTCAGGGGCAGCCCTACTTTCGTGTTCTCTATAGCCAGTGTGAGGAGAAAGAGAAAGGAAAGAGGCGCTGTATCAGAGCTGGACACAGCACAAGAAATACAGGGAACCAACAATAAATCATAGTCAAAACTTATGTTTACAATAAGATTAATAGACCCTCATCCCAGATTTGTTTAAATAATACTACAGAATTAAAATTACTGACATAATATAATTTAACTAATATACATAATTAAGTTGTTAACTTAACTCAGTGTAGGCTACTTCTGTTCTCTAAGATGCAAAAGATCCTTTATTATGTTGCAGATCTGAAAACCTTTTTAATAAGCATGCTTAAAGGTATTCAAAGTTAAATGTTTGATATTCAGATTCAAAAATTTGACACTAATGTGTTCTCTTTTAATGCAAGTTAATATCTCCTCCAAATATTGGTTTTCGACCTTCTTGATGGCTTAAAACCGTTATTGGCCCTGAAAAAAACATTTTGGCATATCTCAACAATGTTGACACTAATGTGTTCTCTTTTAATGCAAGTTAATATCTCCTCCAAATATTGGTTTTCGACCGCCTTGACGGCTTAAAACCGTTATTGGCCCTGAAAAAACTATTTTGGCATATCTCAACAATGGTGTAGCCACATGATTCTGCTATGAGTGTTTAGGAGCAGATGGATTCTTCATGTATTGTGTTCTCGGTCTCTGCAGTGATGCTAACTTCCTGCGGCTACACTCGGGCTGTGGCCCCAACACTGTGTTCAGGTGGCAGGTCCGACTCAGGTAAACACCGGCACAAAGATCTTACTGAATGTTTTTACTTAACGCAAACATGCTAATCATCCCGTCTCTCTCTCAGGAACTTGATCGAGCCCGAGCAGTGCAGTTACTCGTTCACTCCATCTCGACTCGACATTGTTCTGAAGAAGAGGCACAGCCAGCGCTGGGGTGGCCTGGAGGCTCCTGCCACACAAGGTCTGCTAACACGCTTCTGCTAATGCTAACAAGCTTCTGCTAAGGGTAACACACTCCTGTTATTGCGGCGGTTAACTGTAGCCCGCTCCTGCTAATGCTAGCACACTCCTGCTAAGGCTAGCACATTTCTGCTAATACTACTGCTATCAATAACATGCTCCTGCTTCTGCCGACACACTCCTGCTTCTGTCAACACGCTCCTGCTTCTGCCAAGATGCTCTGCTTCTGCCGACACACTTTTGTTACTGCTGCCATGCTAATACTAATTGTAACAATACCGTGCAACTGCCAACAATAACATGCTCCTGCTAATGCTAACCTAATACGAGCTTCTGCTCACCCACTCCTGCTACTGTGAGCACGCGTCTGTCACTCCTGTTTATGCTACTGCTAACACTTGTGCCTGCCGATGCTAATCCGATGCCGATCTTTCTGCTGCTAATGCTAACAATAATGTGCTCCTGCTAATGCTAGCATTAACAATGACGCCCTCAATCTTCTGCCAATGCTAACACTAACACACTACCGCTAATGCTAGCATTAACAATAACTCATTGCTTCTGCTGCCAATGCTATAACTAACGCGCTCTTTCTGCTGCTATTGTGAACAATAACATGTTCCTGATAATGCTAATATTAACATGCTCCTGCTAACTATAACATTAACAATGACACCCTCCGTCTGCTGCAAATGCTAACAATAATACACTCCTGCTAGTGCTAACATAAACAGCAACACACTCCTTCTGTTGCTTTTGTCTTTAATCAAGATTCACTGCGTCAGGAAGCTTCTCCAAATAGCACAGAGCTTAATTTAAATTTCACGAGGCGCTTTCAAAATGATATTGGAAGTTTTGTTTTTTTAGGCCATTTAGAAAATTAATTTCCACATGTCGTTATTGCCTATTCATTTTTTACTTTTATTCATGGAAACCTCAGTCTTCTTTTTACAATAACTCATTGAGTGCCATTGACACATTGACGCACATTTCACCTATGTTCGACCGTCTTTTACTCAGGAACAGAAAAAGACAAAATGTCTTTTTCTGATAAAAGAGGTGAGTCTGGTCTTTTTGTTGGTGGCTTTTTCATAGTCATAGTACACAACATTCTGTGGGTCTTGAAAGATGGGTTAAATTCACTGAAACAGCTGGCACTCAATGAGTTAATTTCCAGTTAAATTTGGCTAAAAGTTGATCACAAAATTGCCACATTGAGCGTCTTGTGAAGGGTTTTATTGCAGATGGTGTGTTCCCTAACCGCGAGCTCCTGTCTGCCCATGTTGAAGGTGCAGTGGGGGGTGCGAAGGTGGCTGTGCCTTCCAGCCCTGCCTGCATGGACAAGAGCCAGCCGGGCAGCAGCCAGCACCCCCTGCCCACCAGTGAGGAGCCCGCCCGTGGTGGAGATGACAAGCCCAAGGCCCCCAAAGCCCCACCACCCCGCGTGGATGATGGCGGCCTGGACACGGTGGCGCCTCGCTCCGAACACGTGGCCATCAAGGCGGAGCCACCAGTCACGACTGTGAGAAAACACTGAAGGAAATGATTTAAGGCCAGATGCTGCAGGAGGACAAGAAAACATTACATTTATTTTCCCGTCCCGTTCACAGCCGAAGCCCACATGCATGGTGCAGCCTATGTCCCACGCCCCTGCCGTCAGCGAGTCCCGCGAGGAAGAGGAGGAGAGGAAGGTCTGCCTGCCCGGATTCACCGGTCTTGTTAATCTCGGCAACACCTGCTTCATGAACTCTGTCATCCAGTCGCTGTCCAACACCCGAGAGCTACGGGACTACTTCCATGGTAAAATACTGCAGCAACAAGTGTACTTTACATACTCTGGTAACTCCTTGGAGCTGCGGGACCACTTCCACGGCAAAATAATGGCAGTACAGCATGTACTTTTACCATTAAATACCCTGTCCAACACCCGAGGGCTGTTGGACTACTTCCATAATAAAATACTGTAGTAACGAGTGTACTCTTATCTTTAAACACTGGGAGAGTTTCACCTCAGCTGAAATTGTTCTGTTGTTTTTGCAGATCGAGCATTTGAGTCGGAGATAAACTGCAATAACCCTCTGGGCACCGGAGGTCGGCTTGCCATTGGGTTTGCTGTTCTGCTCCGAGCTCTGTGGAAGGGCACGCACCACGCCTTCCAGCCTTCAAAACTCAAGGTATGTATTTCCAAGTGCGCTTTCCAACCCTCAAAACTCAAGGTATGTATCTATAACCGTATTTTCCAACCTTCAAAACTTGAGGTATTTATCTATAACGATGCCTTTCAGCTGAAAACATAAAAAATACTTTTGTAGGTCTTTATGACTTTCATTTGGATTGAAACGGGTTGAAGTTGAAGTTTGCAGAGCCCTGTTCTAGAATATTACGTGAAAACTGTAAGGCACTGCTCCTTGTTAATTAATACTTGTATATCATGCTGCACTGTACATCTACTTTATTGAGGGCTGAGGGTGGACATTTGAGCACAGCCTGGGAGTAGCACGTCACTCCAAGAAGGATTCATAATAAGTCTGATTGCTTTTGTGGCTTCATGACACTGCTCTGCCATCTCCACAGGCGATCGTGGCAAGCAAAGCCAGCCAATTCACGGGGTACGCTCAGCACGATGCACAGGAGTTCATGGCCTTTCTGTTGGACGGACTCCACGAAGACCTGAACCGTATTCAGAACAAGCCCTACACTGAGACTGTGGACTCGGACGGGCGCCTGGATGAGGTGGGTCCTACTTTTATCTACCGCTGTAAACTGCCGAGAGCGAAAAAAACGTCCCAAACTGTTCCTTTATGATCTTTTTTTGATGAGGTTTTGTTCTTAACATGTTAGTTTTAATGTGAGTTAAGGTGAGATGCTGCAGTTGAATTAGAATTTTTAATTTATAGCTAGCAATTTGAAACTTTTGTTGTAGATTACTGACATAAATATGAAAAAAAAAAAGTATTTTTTGTCATTTTATGTTTTTTATGTAAATATAGGTATTTTAAGCCTAAAAAGGCCTGAAATTGCCAATATTTTTCGTGACAAAATCTAAACAAAGGATTGAGCCTGGTTTCGGTTTATTTTGTAGACATGTTTGTTGCAAAGAGTATTTCAGGGAGGATTTTATATCTTTTCGACTTTTAAAATAAGCTATGTGTTGTAAATCTGTAAAAATAACAAATCAAACTTTGCCTTGATTTTTGAAAATCAAAAGTCAATAAATCAGGCTAGAAATTCAATATTAAAAAAACCTCAACCTTTTACTTTTTGTTGAGTAGAAAACTGGAAAGTTTGAACTCTGTAGGAGCTACTAAAGCGCAGAGATTGTCGCCATAATGTGAAAACATATTTTGAAAAAATGGCCTTTGAAATTACAATTTCCCATTTAAATCTATGGTGGCACATTAAACCAGTGCAATAATTAAACATGTTATAGTGAAGAGTAGGTATTTTTGTTTAGGGTAGATGAAAGTTTATATGTTAAGAGATCAAACCAAATCCTGAAAATTAAAAAAAAAAAAAGAAAAATAAATAAAAATTGCTGCAGTGTCTCACCATAAAACTGTCTTTAACTGTCCTTTCTGTTTATTTGGTGAGATTTTGTTAGCAAGCCGGAGTATATCAGGAAATCACTCCAACAGAGCAGCGCACACTCGTCTTTCCCATGCTTATCCATTCACAAACGTCGACATGTTTGGTTTCCACGCTTCGTGTGTGTTGACTTATTGTGAAAAGAATGTTTCCATTTTTGTGCTCTTACACTGAAAGGTGAAACCGGAAGCACCTTAGAAAAGGGGGCACGGTGTTCTCATTGACTTCTCAAAGTGCCGGTCAAAGCTACCGATATGTGGTCTGTTTTTCCTCCGTGAAATGTGCGTGTTTCCAAGGTGTTCCTGCCCTTAACATGATCCGACCAACAGTATGTAAGACGACTCTGGAAACCAAATATGGTCATTTCCTTTGTGGAAGACACCGGTGACAAAAAGTCAGATATACATGCACATGTGCAGGGTTACAGAACTTTACGGCAGTCTTCTCCAAATTAATTTGGACCATATTTCGCAATTTTTATGAACTTGCGGAGTAAAAAAGGTGAACCATGTCATAATTCTGAATATGTGCACCGTATTTTCTGGATTATAAGTCGCTGCGGAGTACAAGTCGCAATGCATAATAAAGATGGAAAAGACGTATATAAGTCGCACTGAAGTATAAGTCGCATTTTCGTTGGTGAACCTGCGGAAGGATCATTACCGGTTGATCGGAGCGGCAGCTGTCCTCCGGGACGAAGCCGAGACGAACGCCGTTACCCCTCGGGAAAGCCGAGGGTGGCGAGCGTGTGCGCGCCCGTCCGCCGCCCGGAGCTTTACAAAACTTTAGGCCTGTTTTTTCCAAAGTTTTTCTTCCTCTCCTGCACATCTCCACATCTTTAGTCGCTCCTGACCCGCTGTTTTCTTCTCATGTGCCTCAGGTCGTGGCGGAGGAAGCCTGGCAGCGCCACAAGATGAGAAACGACTCGTTCATCGTAGATCTGTTTCAAGGGCAGTTCAAGTCAAAGCTCGTTTGCCCCACCTGCTCCAAGGTGAGCTCCACTTTACTCTCGCTGCACTGACACAATTGAGCCAGCTCCAGATCTGTAGCTAGTTTTCTCTTTAACATGCTCGCTTGAATGCCAGAGTAAAAACAATTTTTCATATGTCATTTTCTCCAAATAAGGTTTTCCTTACACTCTAGATAGAACAATATCTGTACTTTAGTAGCGCTTACAGGGTTCACACTTTTCCAGACTTTTTTCACACATATCTAATTCCTGCCTGATTTATTGAATCTTGAAGCCCAAAAAACAAGGCAACATTTGATGTTTTTTTGTTTTGTTTTTTTTTAACCCGGTCAGCACCCACCTCCCTTGGTTGAATACCATGAAGGGAGGTATCAGCTTTTTATGGGATCAGTGCATGCTTTACTCTTGCATTTGATGTTTATATACAATACAACTTGCACTTTGCATTAGAAAAAAATCACCTCTAAAATAAGATTAATTATCTTCTTGCACTTTTTAGATCTAAAAATTAAGACTCATATTACTTGAAAAAAAGAATGTAAAAGATAGTATCATATCTAGTATAGTATAGTATTGAAAAATCGTTCAGGCATCTCTTGCAGGACTGAGATCTAAAAACAAAACGATACCAAGCCCAAGGTATGATACAGTATGTTGCAATAGTCAGAGATAAATTTAAGAATTGATAAATGTGTGAACGTTTTTTTGTTTTTTTGTTTGTGGGATTAAAACTGTGACCGTTGACCCTCTGACTCGTCCACTGCAGGTGTCCATCACTTTCGACCCGTTCCTGTACCTGCCCGTTCCACTGCCCCAGAAACAGAAGGTTCTGTCTGTCTTCTACTTCGCAAAGGAGCCACACAAGAAGCCCGTCAAGGTAACACTGCGCCATGTGAACACACTCCAGATTGCAGGAAATATACAGAATATGTTCTGTTCTGTGGGAAACTTTATTGTTCATGAAGTTAAACCTGAAGTTCAAAGAGAAGCGGCTTCACCAAAGAAATCATTCTGATTGTTTTCCACGTGAGACTAAAATGGCAGCTTTGTGGATCCAATCACTCAGAAATTATCAGGAAATACTAGATGTTTATCTATCATGTCAAACATTTTATTCCAAATAAGAAAAAAACATATTTTATGCAATTATTTAGATATTTGTTTGCTTTAAAATAGTAATCTATGTCGAGGGTTGGGAACATTTTTATCTGAGCCAAAATATTCACATTTTAATTTTTTCAAACTCTGTTGGTTTTGTTTAAAAATACACACGTTTAGTTGTATTCAGTTTTAGATTGTAATATGTTACACTCTAGTCTAGCCTAACCCTGAACAGATAAAATATGAATTAATTAAAATGCACAAGATTTTTTAACACGATAATTTCTGTAATGTTTTACTTGAATATCAGCAGAAATATGTATTATTTTTTGTATAAGAAATATCATTGCAAATCAACAATTTATCTGAGAGCCAGATATAGTCATCAAAAGAGACACATCTGGCTCCGGTTCATGACTTCTATTTATTATTTCATTAAAAAGGTGCTATGTTGATAGCACCTTTTTAATTTTATTTAAGTAGGTGTACAAAAACTTTATTGTCTACCAGTGTGGACGGGTTTTGAAATAATAACAGTGTAAGTGCTTGTTATTAGGTAACACTTATTAGCTCAGTGTTATAAAAAATAGCATTGGTATTGCTTTGCACTTTTTTCGTCATGATAAAATGTCCCTGGCCTCACAATGAAAACAAAATCCTAATGTCTTGCCACTGATTGAAGCTTCTGTCATGATGGAATGCATCTCGCAACTGATTATTGATTAAATGTCTATCATGTTACATCATATTTTATATAAACATTACATTTTCTTCTGTAAAATCATGAACCATCATTATAAAAGACCTTAATTCTCAGATAGCACTTCGTTGTTTCCCTTTTAAGCATTTCCTTTAATCAATTAAGCCCATATTATTCCTTTTATTTCCCTTTATTTTGATAATGTTGCGCCTCCCCTCCATTGTCCTTTTACGTACTTGTGTTTATGATTTTGTCCGACAGTTCCTGGTGAGCGTGAGCAAAGAGAACTCGAGCACGGCAGAGGTCCTGGAGTCGATCTCTCGGAGCGTCAGGGTCAAAGCAGAGAACCTGCGCCTGGCGGAGGTCAGAGGTCACACACACGCACAGGCATTTGGGTCTAAACACTCATATTAATGCTGTGTCCATCCTGCAGGTGGCGAAGTGCCGTTTCCAGCACGTGCTGCTGCCCTCTCACTCCCTGGACACGGTGTCTGCCTCAGACATGCTTTTCTGCTTCGAGGTGCTGTCCCGAGAAGTCGCCAAGGAGCGCGTGGTGGAGCTGCGCGTGCATCAGGTCTGGTATTCAAGTTCGTTTTTATGCCGCTGCATCGGCTCACTCGGACAGAAAGTTATACAGTGGCGTGCAAAAGTTTAGGTGTAGCACTTGGACAGGCGTAAATCAGAAAACAGAGGTTACAATTAGGGATGCGCAATAATATTCGCTGCTGATAATTATCGACAATGCCAGTATGGAGCTTTTTCAAAGCTGTCTTGATATTCATCTCATATCTGAGCATAGGGGTTTATTGAATAAGCACAATAAAAAGAATTATATGCCTTTCCTTTTTTCACCAAATGACTACAATTTTATGTTATTCTTGCCGAGTCTGTGTATCCCAGAAACGATTAATTGATGATTAAAATGGCTGACTTAATACTTTTCGTTTTTGTTTCATCTCGATTCTGCAGAAACTTCAGGTCCCGAACATTCCCATTTCGAAGTGTGCTGCGTGCCTGAAGCCGCCTCAGTCCGAAGACGACAAACTGAAGAGATGTACTCGCTGTTACCGCGTCGGCTACTGCAACCAGTGAGTGCGCCCCGTCAATTACTAGACCTCTTTCTCTAACCTTGTTTTATTGGAGAATACTAGACTCCTGACCTTCTCTCGTTTTATCGGAGAATACTGAGCCCCTGACGCTAACTGCTTGTCTGCAGAGTGTGTCAGAAAACCCACTGGCCCAACCACAAGGCGCTGTGTCGGCCGCACACGGAGCTGGTGGGACTGCCCTTCATTGTCAGCGTCCCAGAGTCCAGGCTGAACCATGGGCGCCTCACGCAACTGCTGGAGGGGTACTCCAGGTAAGAGCACTCGCCATCACCCACATTCCACACGCGGTACATTGGGTTGGCAAGTCTGCTGGTTCTGGTCTGGGCAGATTTCTTTCCTAATTAAACGATGGAGGGCTGAAAGGTGACCACATTTCTTTGCAGGGTTTCTGTTGGCCACTAAAAAGCGTTAAAAGTTGAAAATACTTGTAAACGTGAAAATACACCACTTTTCAAAAAATTAAATGTAGGTTTTTCTAAAGCTTTCTTTGAATTTAAATCTGTTTTACGTAATTTTTTGCTCAAAATCGGCCTGTTGTGTTTTTTTAATCAAATTTTTCACAGGTAACTATATCTCTAAAAGAAAAAGATACAAAAACAATTTGCAAATGTGGCTTTACACTACAAGTCCCAGGAATTTCAAACTACCCCCTGAAGACCTGAGAAAGGGTCAAAAGTCCAAACTGGCGACTCTGATGGCTCCAATTAGCATCGCCTCATTTGTAAATGCAACCTGAACAAAATGTATAGCTCATTTATAACTGTTATATTAATGTAATAAACAAAATTCATGGTTACATAGCTAGAATAACAATATTTTTAAAATATCAAAATCATAAGCTGGAAAGAGAATTTGGAACCACCAAAATATCAAAATTTGGTCTAATGAATGGTTAATTGCAAGTAATTCATTTTGGCAAATTTGGCATGATTTTGCACACTTGTGCCCAATGGGCCTTTTTCATACAAAAAGACTCCAGCACCAAAACCCCTTGTCCTAGATATAAACCATTACACACAGATGTTGCCACCAATAAATACATCAAGTGTAGTGAATATCACACTGTGATATTAGAAAACTAGCTAAAAATGTTGCTTTCACCTGCAGCGTCTCGCCTTTAGATCGCTTTGTGACTTGAGCCATTCTCCAGAGACTTTTTAATGTAATGTTTATACTTAAGAACTTATTTTTTCACAAAACATTCCTGATTGAAGCCTTTGTGTACCCAGATTTTCGGTGAACGTGTTCCAGCCTCCGTTCCAGTCAGGTCGCTTGTCTCCAGAGAGTTCTCAGTGCCGCTCCGACCTGCCTCCGGTGTTGGTGCCGTCGGAGGGCTCCGAGGACGAGGCTGCGGTGGACGCTCAGCGGGAGGCGGTGGGAGACGAACCGCAGGGGGACAGCGACTCCTCTGCGCCCTCGCTCCCGTTGCTTTCTTCCCCCTCTCTCCCCTCGCTCTCCTCCCCCTCTCTCCCCTCACTGTCCTCCCTCTCCTCCACTGCCACGGCAGATTCCGGCTTCTCCGAGCCCGCCTCCTGCTGCTCCCTGGATCCGCACGGCGAGAAGGAGACGACCTGCGAGAAGGCATTGAGGCCTGAAGGTAGTGCTTTACTTTTACAACTTTACTCGTCCACTCTACTACAAAAGTAATATCTTCATTTGTAAAAAATAATGCTTTTTGTTATAGTTTAATTTGACTTACTATTACTTACTAAAGAAAAAAATTTAATAAGACTAAAAATATGTTCTATTTTTTAAGTTTAAATAAGACATATATTTCAAAGTCAATGTGATGTTTGTTCTTATTTTAAGTGCAAAAAGACATTAGTCTAGTTTTTGTAGTCTATATGCAGTGTGACTTTATAGGGGGTATGGCCATATATGCACGGCGCGATGCGTAGACATATTTGGAGAGAGTAAAATTTGTACATGTTTCATATAATTATTTAGTCTTACTGTTTTTTTTTTTTAAAGAAAAATATATTTTTTTATTCTCTTGTAGTAACTGTAAAACATTTTGAAGTAAGCAACAGTACTATGTTTTAGGTTTAATTTCCCAAAGGATGTTTGGAGTTTCCTCATATTTAGATTTAATATTTCACTTGTTAAAGGTTTATGTTGTTCTGTAGGAAACAGAAGAGCAAAACTTAGACTTTCAGGCTAAACTCACTGGAATTTCTACATAATACAACAGGGATCACTTCTTCGGCTGATGGTCACTGCAAAACACGGGTTGGATTGGGCAAGTGAAGCATGTCAGAAATGGAGGAATGCTTTAGAATCTTTGAGTTTCTAATGGATTAAGTGAATGAAATTGGTACAGACACTTCTTTTAAAGATTGGTGATTAGTGCCATAGAATCACAGGCTGACGGGGCAGGGGACCCTGGCTGCAGGCCCGCCTGCAATCAGGGTCTGATGTGCCTCATGTCAATGTGCTCTTCCTCTCACTCCCGACCCTGGCTCAGCTGGTCTTATCGTCCTGCACATCATCTTAACCACTCAGCTCGGCTTCGCAACAGTCAATGGTTTGTCGTGTACATGAACAGTTTTCTTAGTTTGTCCCATGGATCATTGACAGTGCAAAACTTTGGTCTGGTTTGCAACTTTTGTGCAACAGATCAAACTTCAATCAAAACTACGGTTTTCAGTACTTTTTTTATGTGCTCTTTTTCAAAGTGCAGAGGCTTACCTATCGATATTTACCCCGGCCACGCTGCACGTACAGTATGCAGTGATCACAAACATCTTCTCCAATTGGTCCGTGAACAGCTGCTCTGACTGCTGCACAGAAAAAAAATATTTGAATAAAGGCTAGCTATGAAGGTAAAGAAGATCAGAGATTATTTCTTTATTTCATATTGTCCCAAAAACATTAGACGACATGGACGCTTAACGTACAAATAGGGCATCTTATTTATATTACTTTATAATTATATTTCTAGTAGACCTAACTTAAAAGGGAAGAAGATGAGTCACGAGAGATTTCAGAACCTTTCAGGTTTCAGAACCACTTGTAATCTATCTTGTGTAAACCTTTTTGCCTCCTATAATCTCCCCATGCTGGCAAAGCCTGTGTTGTCTCCTAATATTCTCCTTATATTGTTCCTTCTCAGCCGTGGTGACAGGATACCAACACTCGAGTGAGCAGCACCTCAGTCAGTTCTACATCTCCGTCCTGGATGCCAACAACAAGGAGCAGCGGCTGGAGGAGAGAGGTACAACAAGACGCACCTTAAAGATGTCTTAAAGGCACGCCTTAAAGGCACAGTATTTGGACTTTTGGTCCTGCTGTAGCTGGGAGTGTAGGATCAGTTTTCTGGAGAAGTCAGACCTCGATCACATTAGAAGCGGGCTTGGGCTAGACTTTACATGGAAACAAGTCCCACTGGTCTTTCCCTGGTGTGGCTCCCAAAGGACCGGCTGCTGGAGCTGTTTGAGGAGTCCTCTCTGGAACTAGTATGAACTTTATAAACCTGACTGTAGATAAAATGACTTGTCCCTGGTCTGTCCTCCAGAGGATGGGCTGCTGGAGCTAACGGAGGAGGCCTCTCTGGAGCTGGTGTGGAAGAATAATGAGCGCTTGAAGGAGTATGTCCTGGTGAGCTCCAAAGACCTGGAGTTTGAGGAGGACCCGGGCTCTCTCAGCGAGACGTCCAGAGCGGGCCACTTCAGTCTGGAGCAATGCCTCAACCTGTTCACCAAACCGGAGGTGCTGGCACCCGAGGAGGCCTGGTAACTACACGCTTTCGATTAATCCCACAAATTCATTCATGCTGCTTTATTAAGGCAACACATTAGATTATGTAGATTATGGACTTAGGTCGAGAGGCTGCAAGTGAAAACAACAACAATTTTTCACACATCAATATAGAGATTTGTAGCTTGTTTCATTCTTGAATGTTAGCTTTAATGCCAGAGTAAAAATAAGGTCAAAACGCAATTTGTATTTTATGACTTTTTATTTGCAGAAATCTGGGTGACTGATTCCTTGTAAAGCGCTTTGAGTGACTAAAGCAGGTAGAAAGGCGCTATAAAATGTGACCATTTACCATTTTTGAAAATCTCCAGAAGCGGGGAAAAGCAGAGTGCCCGTCACATGTGCAGACGGTCCAAAACAAAAGGGCTCATTTTCTCCAAATAAGGTTTTCCGTACACTTTTGAACAACATCTGCACTTTAGTAGCACTTACAGGCTCCACACTTGGAGACTTGGACTTAAAAATATGTTTAAGGTTTTTTCATACGCATTTGTTCCTATCTATTTCCTGTTGGAATTATTGAATCTTGATTCCTAAAAAAAATATGGCCACTTTAGATTTTTTACAGATTATCTTTTTACTAATTTTCTATCAAACGCAGCATTTAAATCCCCAAAGTACAGCAGAAACACAAAAGAACCTCCTTGCCATCATTCCCACTTGGACGAAATGCCTAGAGTCTACGATGACTCACCAAAACTTCATGCTTCCGCTATAAAGCCACAAATGCAACGTCACTAAAGCTGTTTTACTAAAGAAGCCAAGGCCATAAACAAGTCTATTTTAATCTGTTCTCAGGTCATAAAATGCTCTTACCTGGAGCGCCGTTAGCTCTTCATCTGCCCGTTAAGTGTAGCAGTCAGAGGTGCTGCTCCATCCAAAGTGATAATTCAAGGAAATAGCCTCACCTGCAGTGTCTAGCATTAATTGCAATACTGTACACAAAAGGGAAAGAGTATTGCAAGTTTTCTTTAATGTGTAAAACAAAAATAAAAATGGCCAAGAAAATACTATAGTTGTAGCGACAAATAAATTACTTATGTAATGGGTACTGCAGCCAGGTTTGAGCGTATGTTTTTTCTTTTTTTTTTTTACAGAGGTTTGTTCAGAGGGATTTTAGACCCTGCTTTGTTTTTTAGTAAAATAATCTGTATAAAATCAAAAATCACCTTTCTTTATCAAAGCTCAATTAATCAGGCAGGAAATAGATATTTAAAAAAAAAAATCCATATGACTGTAGAATTCACTTGAATTGATTCTGAGGCTTGTTTTTCCACTCGCGTGTGTGTCCCAGGTACTGCCCGAAGTGCCAGCAGCACCGAGAGGCGTCCAAACAGCTGCTGCTCTGGCGTCTGCCCAATGTCCTCATCATCCAACTCAAACGCTTCTCCTTCAGAAGCTTCATCTGGAGGGACAAGATCAACGACATGGTGGACTTCCCCGTCAGGTAAGGTACTGGACGGTAATGTTGAGACACCTCGGATGGAACTCTCACCTTAAAATAACTCCTGCTTTGGGGCTAACTGGTCCCTATTTGCTATTTGTTCTCTGTAACTTTTACGCCATCGTTAATAAACATTTGACCTTTCTCGCAGAAACCTGGACCTGAGTCAGTTCTGCATCGGGCAGAAGGATGAGCTGCAGCAGCCGCCGGTGTACGACCTGTACGCCGTCATCAACCACTACGGAGGAATGATTGGAGGACACTACACCGCCTATGCCCGTCTGCCAAGCGACAAGAACAGCCAGCGCAGCGACGTGGGTCAGTGTCTTACTTTAGTTTTAACCCAGCGACAAGAGCAGCCAGCGCAGCGACGTGGGTCAGTGTTTTACTTTAGTTTAAACCCAGTGACAAGAGCAGCCAGCGCAGCAACTTGGGTCAGTCACTCCACACTCTCACTACGTCGTACTTTAGTCCAGTTTAAACCCAGCAATAAGAACAGTCAGCGCAGCAACGTAGGTCAGTGTTTTACTTTAACTTGGTCAGACTGACACGCTGCCTGCACAGCGGCCCCTTCCGGGAGTGTTCCCCGAACTGCACCCGTACTGTACTCTCTGCGCAGACTGTCCCGAGACTTTCCTCGTGTTGAAGCCTCTCTGCCCGGCCTTTCTTTGCAGACTGTCCTGGGACTTTCCCAGTGTTGAATCTCTGTATGTGCCAAAGCTGGGTCGGTAGCAAATTAATCTTGGTTTAATTTCTATTTATACAGCCCACTCTTTGCTCTTACTTTTTCTGCAATAATATCTCAGCAGTAAGAGAATTAACCACATTTATGCTTTATCGAAGGCTTGTCAAGTGTAGGTCATCCTGGTCTAGCCACACTTATGTTCAGCATCAGTGGAAAGATATGCGCACGTTACTGACTTCATCTGTAACTGGAGTGTTTTGTATTAAATTGTTATTGACAATATGACACGATATTTAGGGATGCACCAGTCCGATACTGGTATCGGATATAGGAGCCAATACTGGAATAAATGCGGTATCGGTACCAAATATTTGATACTGAACCGTTTTTGCTCTCACCGTGTTAAAACAAAACTTTCACCCGCTTAATCTAAGTGAATATGGACATGCTATACCTCATCTGACGCCTCAGAACGTGGAGAATCCAATTGCTGAAATGACTTTTTCAGTCCTCGGAAGTACATTTGACCGCCACACAAAAAAAATGCAGCTAGCGGCAGTATGCTAATACTTGCGGCGGTATGCTAAGCTAGCATAAACCAGTTGAGGCTTTGAAGGAAACTACTTTATGATAGCCTAGAAACTAGACGCCCCCTAATGGCAGCAAATAGTTTTTGCTGCCCGGGAGGGTCTAGCGGCCCTAGACAGTCTGATCTGAAACTCGGCCGGGCCAATCAAATTTCGAAGATGAGTCTTTTTTTCTTTTTTTTCGGAGACCCGGAAGTCGGAGGGCGCTAAAGCATTTCATGACGTCAGAGACGCGACGCTTTCAGCAGTAAACACACCAGCATGGTGGCCGCTAACGCACAGCTCTCGTTCGAGGCTGCTTTGACCGCAGTACAAAGGTTTTATTTTGGTCAAAGATGTTTGA